>KQ085982.1:0-122550 GCA_001020605.1 Schizopora paradoxa
GTTTCCCTCCCAGCGACGGAAGGTTCCGATGCTTCTATTCCCACGAGGCCTCGTACCAGGTTGATTTCAGCGGGTGCGTGGACGCGCCCCCCTTGGGAGGAAGTGACGCCTTCGTCGACACGCAGCCACGCCTCTCCAAATTATCGATCAGAGGGCTCCTCACTCTTCCCGTGCGTCTTCACAAATTTTTCTATCTCTCAGTGTACTTATTGTCAACGATGCTTTCTGTGATTAGTACCGACTCTGCAACCCCCCACCCGCCGTCGGAAAGGTTCGGTCCTGCGGACGTGCGTCTCCTCCTCTCAAATTTATTTACAGTAAACTCTAACCATAAAATTATTTGCCTACCGCTATACAGTGACACCCCTCTTCAAAGTCCAACTCGAAGACGTCCTCGCGCGCAAACACCTCCCCCCGCTCTCGCTGAAAGACTTCGAAGAATGGCTCCTCTTCATCGAGCAGTCGCCCGAGAACCTCTACTTCGTGCTCTGGCTCCGAGAATACGAGCGGAAATGGGCGGCCTGGGAGCGGCGTCAGCAGCGGCATAACAACCACCACACCACCAATGGCACAGACGCAGCAGAAAAGGGGAGAGTAACGTTCTCGGCGGGGAGCACCCTCTCGCCCTCCCTCGCCCTCTCCTTCGAGCGCGCCCGCGCCACGTTCTGCACCCCCGGCGCGCCCTACGAGCTCTGCGTCGCCCCCGAGCTCCTCGCCCCCTTCTTCGCCTCCCCCGCCCCGGACTCCTACGCCAACGCCCCCTCCTCGCAACACCACACCACCCCACACGCCGCGCACCCGCACCCCAGCACCTTCGGTCCCCTCTCCGCCCACCTCCACACGCGCCTGCGCGCCTCCCTCCAGCGCTGCGTGCGCGCCGCCTACTCCAACGTCGGCACCTTCCGCGCGACGTGCGGGATCGTCGGCGGGCTCGTCATCACGCTCGTCGGCGCGGGCCTCCCCTTGCTGATCGAGTTCGTCGTGCAGGAGGCGAGGGGGAGCAGGTGGGCAAGGCTCGCGGCGCTGCCGGGGTTGTGGCTGGGCCTCACGATCATCGTCGCGAGTCTGCGGGGGGTGTGCATGATGGTGTACGTGTTTGGGGACTTTAGGCAGTTGAGGCGGTTTGAGCTCGAGAGGCCGCCCGCCCCGCCCCCGCCGCTCGCGGTGCACGTGCAGCAGCAGATGCACCAGCAGCACAATCCCTCCTCGCAGGACGAGAAATCGAACTCGAACACCAATGCAGACCGCAGGAAATCATCCAGCGTCTCGCTCGTGTCGACCTCCTCGGCCTCGACCTCGAGCTCAGGCATGACGTCCGTTTACTCGACGAGCTCGAACCCCACGAACCCCATGGCCGCACACTCCTACCCGAAGAAACCACCCGCACTTCACGTCCACACGCCCATCCGCGCGCTCACTGCGCCGCCGCGTATCGCGGTGCACATCCCCGAGAGCAGGAGCTCGGGCTTCGCTTCCTCGAACGTCGGGTCTGTGCGGCGTGATTCGGTCGACCAGCAGCAGACGACGCGCGAAGGCGAAGAGGACGGAGACGAAAACGAAGAGGAAGAAGCCGAAGACGGGGAGAGCGTCGTGTCAGAGGACTCGGACGACTCCGAATCGGACAGCGCGAGCGAAGAGTCTGACCACGGGATCTACGTCTCGCCGCAGTACGCGCCCCCCGACGAGCTCGCCGCTCTCGATGCGCAAGGCGTGCAGGCGGCCCTTGCGATGGCGCGGCGCATGGCGGGCGAGGCCCAGCAGCAGCAGCACCATCAACAGCACGTGCAGAATGTCGGAGAAGGCGAGGACGGTGGGGAGAGCCCCATCTCCGTCTCTGCCCTGATAGTGAACGACAACGCCGACCGCATGTTCATGCTCGCGGAAGCACCCACACCTATCGGGTTGGCGGAGACGCACGAGCAACCCTCTGAACCTCAACAACCCCAGCAGACAGCGCGCTTCATCCCCGCGTACCCCTACGCAGCGTACGAGTACGAGGCCGAGCGCGATACATGGGAGTGCGATTCGCCGACGTCGTGCTCCGGCGGGAGCGCCGCCTCCGGTTCGGGCTTGGGGTCTCGCTCAGGAAGTGGAAGGGGATCGAGTTCGTTCGTGTGCCCCGTGAAGAAACGCGTGACGAAGCTCTTTTCGTCGTCGTCGTCGGCGGGTGTGGAGAGGCAGGGAGAGGAGAACAGGGAGGAAGGGGAAGACGAGGCGGGACGCGGGCCGTGCTGGAGTATCCGCACGCGCAGCCGGACGAGGAGCAGGAGTTCTGGCGGGCGGCGGTCGAGGACGACGTCTGTCGGTTCGAGGTCGGTATCTGGTGTCAGCGCGGACGTTGACCTCGAGAAAGGAGTCGTGGCCGTCGACGCGCCTGCTGCTACCTCTTCGTCCTCGGAAGAAAAGCAAGAAAAGGCGCGCGGACGACGGAGGACAAGGAGAGACGCGGAGAAGGAGGCGGACGTGCCCTTCGACTTTGACGCGCTCCCGCCGCGCGAGGGACGGAGGCTCACTCAACAGCAACAGCAACAGCAACAGACGTACAACTTCAACCAAGCACACATCGACGTCGCCGCCCTCCACCATCAACGACAATTCTCTTCCTACCCGCAGCGACCCACTACGACGATGACCGACGCCGTCGCCGCCCCCGAGCCAGAGGGCGCACTCGACCGTCTCTGGGCGTTCTTCTGCCCGTTGAAGCAGAGCGGCGGAAATGGCGGCGGGTTCTCCGAGCGTCTCTTCGGCAGCACCGTGCCCGCGGGTGGGGACCTCGAGAAAGCGTCTGCTTCCGCGGCGCACACAGGCAACAGCAACAGCAGATGGGAATCCTCACCGCCACCGCCCTACGCCCCCGCCCCCGTCCCGCCCTTCGCCTCCTCCTCCACACCCTCCTCCTCCTCTTCTCCCTCCTCTCCCATCTCCCCCCTCGGCGCACACCAACTCCCCTTCCCTTCCTCCCCACCAAACCTCCCTGCCCCAGTGGACACAGACACAACCCCCTCGAGCGGCGCTTGGCAATCCCGCTTCGCCCAAGCCGCGCGTGTTCCCGCATTCGGTCCTGTAACGCGCATCCTCTCGCCCGTCGTAAGCCGCGCACAGTGGGAGATCGTCGTGCGTTCCTTCATGCTTGCGGGCTTGTTGAGCGGGATGATCATCGGTGGGTTGCTGGGCGTGCC
The DNA here is from genome assembly GCA_001020605.1 of Schizopora paradoxa. Lineage (NCBI taxonomy): Eukaryota > Fungi > Basidiomycota > Agaricomycetes > Hymenochaetales > Schizoporaceae > Schizopora > Schizopora paradoxa. Next base: position 3,180 of record KQ085982.1, read on the forward strand.
TGTGAGGCACTAATTCCTCTTCTCTCCTGTTTTCTTTTCTTTTCTTTTTATTATCTTGGTGCTTTTTCTTCTGGCTTTCCTGTGCTTTCCCTCAATCGCCTTGCTATCTTCCTTGGAGTCCGTCTGCGCTGCTCTCCCTTTTCCTCCTTCCTCTTTACTTTTCTATCTCTCTCACCGCGTTGGACACCCTCCCCATCGTCAATATATTCTTACATTCCTCTCCTTTTTTGCACTTGTATTTAGACCTTCCTCACACACATTACTAGATCGTTCCACTGTCCTTCACACTCACCGTTTCTCCGCGATATGCATACAATCCTGCTGTCCTTTCTCCACCTCTATATAATCGCCGCGTTTTTTGGTAGTCTTCCTTTTAGTCTTCGTTGTCGTTGTAACTGTTATTCCAAGCTTTCTCGATGCTTCTTCCGCTTCTGCTTTATGCGCATTTGTACTTCAAGTCAGTTACAACTACATCTCAATTTTTGCTGTATTATTACCACACTTTCCTTCCCTTTCCTTCACCCGGTTTCAAAATCTCCCTTCCTTCTTCCTCTTCCTTCCTCCTGTCTTCGCTGTTGTGTACGTGGGTGTCGTAGTGAGCGAGTTGTATGTGTTGATGGTTGAGCTCTCTTAAAAGTTCACCTGGTGTATGTAGTTTTTATACGTAGCATTGTGAATGCAGACAATTGTGAATGCGTACAACATTGACCGTCTCGTCTCCGAGTTCATGACAATCGAACATCTGAGTTGTGAGCATGTGCGTATTCCATGGCATCGAAGCTACATGTAAGTCTATCTATGCAGCAGTCACGATATTGTAGGTATAATATAATGATATATTAACTCCCCCGAAAATCACCTCCACAATTCACCATCGACTTTCCTTGCATTAACCTCACGCCCTCAAACCCGCAAACTCCGAGCCCAACTCATCCACAGCCCATCCATCTCGAGCGATCGCGCGGTCTGCTCGAGCGCCCGGTGCAGGTCCGCCTCGACGGTTTTGGGCAGCGAGAAGTGGGAGACGAGAGAATGGATGGCGGGGGTGTCGAGGATGAGGGATTCGTCGTTTAGGTCTAGGTTTGAGGGGGTTGAGGGGGAGGGGAAGGAGGAAGAGGAGGAAGATTTTGGTGATGGGGGTTGAGGGGAGGATGCTAGATGAGAGTAGTAAGTGAGCGAATGAGCGAGCAGAGGGTCAGCGTCCAGGAACCAAGAAAAAAGACAGCTAAGCTGCTAAGGACGTAACGCACATTTACACTCCACCATATGCATATCTCCCGCCGTCTCCGCCGTCGCCATCACTCCTACTCCCGAATCCGAACACGCATTACTACTCCTCGACTTCTCCTTCTCCTCTTTCGCCTTCGCCATCCGGCCCCGACACTCCTCGTATATCCTATCCAGCGCAGAATCAGGTTGCGGGATGATTGCGTTGCGCAGGAGGAGGAGGGATTCGAGGTAGGAGGATGCTTTGTATGCTATGACGTTCAGAAATGAAAAAAAAGGATTGAGTAATGAAGGATGAGCAACAGAGAGATAGGAAAAATTCAGCGTACCTCGGTAATGATGCCAGGAGCGCCATACGCAGAAGAAGAACGGGATATTCGGGATCACGGCTAGAAAGAAAGAAAGAAAGATTAACACAATTGTTGACTAGTTGACTCGTGAAGCGGGCAGCAAATTTCCCCCGCCGTGATTTGGAAGCAACTCAATCGAAGAGACGTCGACGAAAGACTCACGAATCAGCTTAAGAGGAAACGTGACCGGGGTGATAGCCATCCACTTGTAAAAGCCCTTCCTGTGCGAAGGCGTACGCTGCACGACGAGTTGTTGCAGATGCGTGAGGGGTGAGGGCGAGGAAGAAGAAGAAGAAGAAGGATGTGGTGCGAGGAGGGTAGGGTGGATGAGAGGGATCTATTTAAACGTTATGAATGAACCAATGAAATGAAACGAAGATTAGATAGAATGCGGAGACGTACCTTTGGTGTAAAAGTGTCCTCAAGATCCAAACCATTCGAACCAAGTTTCGACACCTTCGGCCCCAGCGAAGTATCCATTGACTTGAGCGCGAGCTCCTGGAAGTCCATCCGGTCGATGACGCGCTCGCCATAATTATGCAGGCGTTTCTGTACGTACGCGTATAAAACACATCACATCGACCAGTCAGAAAAAAAATGCAATTAGAGAGTAAGTCACGATGCACGGTCAACTGACTCGGAACGCACCTTCCAACTCCCCTCCCCCGCCTCCCCAAACCCCGCCCACGTCTCGCTCGCCTTGCTCGTCGCCCTCTCCACCAAGCTCCGCACCCTACTCCTACTCTTCTTCCCTCCATCTCCCTCCCCATCCTTCGATGAAATAGGAGGCGAAGGCGGAGGAGGCGGGGTCTGGAAGTAATAAAAGATATGCCTCCCATGCGAAGCCGCCTTCGACGTGAGCGGTAGCGCGAGGATGCGCATCCCCGAGAACGAGCGCTGGGCTTGGGCGATGGCGCGTGATGCGCTCATTCCGACACGTATAATGTTGAACGAAGGAATGTGTATGGTACTATGGATATTCAGAAGCTGCAAACGCGCGCTCTCCCATCTTTCTTTTGAGCGTAGAAGCGGGCCGCCGCAGCAGCGACGAGGGGAGGTCGTTGGTGGAAACGGACACGAAGACTCGGAAACGTACGCGTCAACGGACGGCGTCAAGCGAGATGCCGAAGACACGCGTCGGGCAGATGCCGCGTCTCGGTACCGAAGGTTCGGAAGCTACCTCCTTTTTTCGTTTTTCAGTGAAGGAACATCGGGTTACATGTAAGGGCCAGCTTAGACGTTGGTGGGGTATTCAGTTTTTCTTTCGTGCTTCGCGCTTAGCAGAAGTTTTCGCCATCATCAATATTATTTCATATGTACATGTACGTGTCGCAGAACAAATTTGAATCCGAAAATCATTCATCCTTTTACCATGATGAAGTCAGATTCAGCACACGAAAGCGAAAACATGACAGCTCCAGCAAATAGAACTACATATGCACCACACCAACCCTCCACGACACAACCCTCCCTCCTTTTATCGTTGTCCGCGAGTACGAAGGACTCAACACCGCGCTCTGTATGTCAGAGTTATCGTGCAGAATCACAAAGTCTGCAGGCCGGCCTGAAGTTGGAAGGATAGAAAGAGGGTCTGCCAATACGGACGAGTGAACATCGCCGACGGCGAGTTTCGATGCGGTGGATATCGATTCCTTCGTGAAGATGAAATGTTTTAGCAAGTGGAAACGCGAGGAGCGATAAACTTCATTTTCGACGAACCAAGAGCACCCGACAGCTCTCCTTCGTAGCAGACTGGTACACAGCAACTCCAAGAGTACACAACGAAAGCGGGTCGGCCGTACCTTGCGGAGTGAAAGCATTCGCTACGTTATTCACCGACATCGCTACGTTCACGAATATCGAACGTGCGTGCTCTCCTCGCAGCTTCTCATTCACAGAGTCACAGAAACGACGGAATCGTAGGACGTCAAGCGTGCCCCGAGGGGTCGAAGGTCCTCCGAACGACTCCTCATACCTCTCCGACGTCGACGAAGATGAAGAAGACCTCCGACCCATCATATACAAATCACTCTGCGGCAGCCCAACGAACGAAATACTTCGCAGGCTCGACTCCGGAGGGATTGCTTCGAGGTATGACCGCAAGCGCGAAATCAGGGGAGGTGTGAACACAGAAAGCCGTGTCATATGTCCCACCGTCAAAGACTTGACCTTCGCCGATGATGGTTGAGCTAGGTAGGAAAGGACAGCAAATATCAATGGGTCGTCCTCCGATGCCTGCTCTGTAGCTTCATCACAAGGTTTGAGGTCGTAGTCAAGGTGGAAGTCCAGATGTAGGTCATAGTTTTGAGCGAGAGATATAATGAACTCGATATTCTTGAGTTGCTGTTCCCGAGTCCTTTCGACGTACGGAGCGGAACCGACCGCAGTGAATGCCTTTGAGCTGGATGCGTACCTATCCAGGACATCCTTCAAGACACTTGCATTTTTGCCAAAGTCTATGTCACGTTCGCTGTCGAATATGGGATCTTGCATGAAGACTGCGATTTTTTAAATCATTTCACTAATTATCGAAGCGAAAGTGAGATAGGACGCACCAGCAATCTCCACATCACAAACGTCTTTGAATTCCTCAGATAAACGAAGACCGACCTCAAGGCAGGCCGACCCCACGATAGCATCCACCTCGACATGAGCGCGCATGGAGGTTACACCACTCGCAACGCTTTCCTGTATCAGCCGTCTTCCTCTCGCGTACAGATCATCAGTCCTCTCGACGAATCCCGCCTTCACGGCCGACGTGACTCTCAACGCTTCCGCGAAGTCGCTGTCGTCGCAGCAAGTACATCTCAGCGACAATGCCCCTGGTAGAACGCAGGATGTTGGCACACACACATACCCGGTGGTCAAAGGTTCTCCCTGCTCGAGGATGTAGCACTTGTCGAGGTGGATATGTGAGTGGCATAATCTTTTGCCATGAACGATTTCATCCATATCGTTTGATCAAGTTTTCTCAACGGTGCTCACGAAGGAAGCAACAAGCCGCCTTTCCCGTCGATTAGGTCGACATCTTCGTTATTCGCGACTGGATGGTTTTGTGGTTGTCGCTCGACGCTCTCGATGAACCCATCCGTGCACCGAATGGAATACAAGTGACCTGCGTTGTCTTCGTCGAGGTAAGGAAGGTGGACGTTAGATATCAGCATAACAAAAGGGCGGATGGGAGGGATGGGGTGTCGATGATGACCGTTTGTTCCAAGCTGTAGCCGAATTTGCTGCCGAAACGTGGCCTTGTCACGGTTGACGCGATGATTCGAAATGGTACCGCACAATTGGTACCGCAACTTCTTTCACGACCACGACCACGACCACGACCTGCGACGCGACTTGAACGAGTTCTTTTCATTCGTGATTCTGCCACAAGGCGAGATACTGGTGAGGAAAGAAGGGATCTGAGAATGGGCGCGATTAATGTTGCTCGACGTCGAGGAGGTCGTTCTGACTCTGAGTTGAGCGCATTGGGGATGCCATTGAAGTACGCGTTCCCTCATTCTCCCCAAATTTAATGGCTAATACTTGCTTGGACTCCTTCACAGAAAGCGTTGATGGCTACGTCTGCAATGCCAACACGATAACCTCACTCATAATGAGCCAATCCTCACATATGAACGTCCCGACATGAGATAACTTTCGCTCGGGAAATGAACATGACTTTTCTCAAGATCCAATGATAGAGCGGTTATCTATTGGTCTCTAATACCTTTGGAGCCCGACATCAAGAGCGCGCAAGAGATTTCACAGAAAGCTGCGGGCATTCACAAGATTCCATGCCCCAGCGCACCACCAACCCACTCCCAGCGAACCCCACGAGGAACTTATCGAGAAGGACTGTTTACTCGTAGTCTTCGATCAATGCAATTTTGAGGGAAGTTTATTTTTAATATGATAAGCTCCAGAGGCATTGACAAATTGTGCTCGAGCTCTCCGTTCACTTGTACGCGAAGTTGCATGCTTTATATGTCGGTGTCGGAGATGCGAAGTTCGGTGAGTTATTGCATTTGATTGTCTTTCCGTGCGTGGTTTCGCTGTTTGTTAATTGTACTCTAGGGACTCTAACACTTCGCTCGCCAAAACATGTGAAAGAGTCGCAGGACCGCGATATTTATCGACCCACACGCATTATTTGGAGAGAGCTGCGTTCATGTTCGTTCACATTGGTGCTATTTCCGTTGATCGACTCGAGAACTTCCTCCCCAGATGTTTCCTTCTCAAAGTTTTTCTTTAGCTAACTAGTGATGCGCCCAACTGCTTTCGCACCTCAGGTGAGATCGAACGGAATGTAACTCGAGCGTGAAGACGTCATGAGGTCGAGGATTTGGAAGTTCGTCGTGACGCTTGCAATCGCACCGTGTCACAAGTCTCCCCTTATGAAGTCCTTTCATCAGTATGGCGACTTGGAATCAAACGGCCTAATGGTGTACAGCACCCTTTCTCGAGCATTTTACCCACTATCTTCATTTTATCATCACACGTCTGTGGCGCAATCCCCGTCGCAGTAGATGTGCGAGAGTTGTGTCAGCTTCTCAGGATTATTTGTGCTGGACGACAAGATACTCTTAAGCGAGTCAAGCGGCATAGCTTGTCGGACCGACGATTCACTCTGTATCTTCTTTGCGATGTCGAACATGTCAGGAACACATCCCCCAAGCATTGCAACTCTGTACGTGCTCTCTTGGTTCTCTCCTCGCAAATAGTAATCGTGCATCATCAGTTCTGGGCCTTGGGTACACCTTTGATTTTTAACACCATTTCAACAGTTCCTTGCTAACTCGAGCTCCTTAGCTCATTGGTTGTCTTTTCAATTGGGGGCTCTTTGGAGTGTTATCTTTGCAAGTCTGTGAGTTGACCTTGATGAATGATTCAGATGCGTACGTTGAAAGACCTACATCACAGACATATACCACTTGGCCTTTCCGAACGATACTCGGATTTCCAAATGCCTCGTTTACGGTGTTTATCTCATCGAAACTGCACAAACAGTCATGTTGACCCATGACGCCTTCAATATCTACGCGACGCATTTCGGGGACTTTGCTGTCCTGAATTCAGCTCAATTGGAGTGGCTTGGGATCCCAATATTCAGTGGCATCGGTATGTTACATTGGAAGGTGTTTTCAAGCTGACGTTTATGTTAATACACGTAACGCGACAGTGAGCTGCGCTGTCCAAATGTTCTACGGATATCGCGTGAAAATGTTGTCTGGCTCGAATGTCCTTGCATTTGTGATCGTAGTGGTAAGTTTCGAGTCAAGCCGGAGTTTCGTATTTATAGCGTTTACTGGGAGTAGATCGCCGTGCTGCAATGTACAGCGGCAATTATCCAAGGCGCTCAAGCATTCGTAATCAGTCAAATCTCACACCTTGCCTCCAAGGCTTTTGTGAGCGAAACGGTACGATGCATCTCTTTGATCTGGGATGCCATTCGGCCCATTTCCTATTCATGTTGCACAGATTTGGCTTGCAGGAAGTGCAGCTTGTGACCTCATCATTGCTGTGTCCATGACGTTCATTGTGAGTAGGATTTATATCAATTTGAGTACATCTTCAACTCGCGCTCTGCACCGTAGTTGATTCGGAAGGACACCAAGCTACCAGCAACCCATGCAGTCATCACAAAATTAGTCCGCGTGATAGTCGAAACCGGCTGCCTTACCGGTACGTCTCCTTCTCGTGATTACTCACTACAACGATGGCGCTGACCACTAGTACCATATGCCAGCGTTCGCTGCGACTCTCCAACTTGCCCTCTTCCTCAGTCTACCAACCATGCCATATTTCACATGCGTCGGCCTCGCTCTCGCAAAGCTGTATTCCAACTCGCTTCTCGCCATCTTCAACAGCAGGATTCGAGTCCGAGGTGCTCAAGGATCCACGCCCATTATGAAGACCGACGAGCCATCCTTAGCATTCAGGGGAGACACCATGGAAAGTCACCCATCTCTTCCTGTCAACATAGAAGGCGGTAACATGGCACCCGTGACCTCGATCGTGGACATCCGCCGACAAGACGATTCGGAAGCCTGGACGAACTCCGAAGAGTCCATAGGCAGCATTCCTTTGGATGAACGTGTAAGCACACCTCTTTTTCATGGTCATTAATGGCTACCACATGCTTGACTTCTCCGTAGAAATCTAAAATCGTAGAGGTACCTGGCGTTGCGCCCTTGAAGGAGCCCTGATTTAGAGCCTTGTGTGATTTAAAGTCGTCTCAAAAATCAAAAATTCTTCCGTTTCACCTCCAAATTCGACGTTTTGAATCAGTACATGCGATGGTGAGTCTCATCTTTCAACATCCCGCGTCCTCACTAATTTCTATCTTCAAGAGTCGCTCTCGGGATCAGGCGTGAGTCGTGAAGTTACTAGATTGCGAAGCTTGCATGCCCGTGAAAACCTCTACACTCAGGTGAGCTTCTTGCATCTTCTATATTTATTTCAATTCATTGCATTGTAAGCCTCAGGCCTAACGTTGTCTTCAACAGCGACAAGGGAATTGTTGAGATTCCAGGCTCTTCGTGCTGACGGGCCAAGGTAGGATCATTGGAAGTCTGCTTTGCTGGCATCTTTCTTGAGTCGTACCTTGGCGTCACTCTCCGTTAGTTGCGAAGGGCTGTGCCTCTCTGCAGAATTTGGATTCTTACCGCTTCATCCGCTTCCTGCCTACCTCCTTAAACTCCAGATATCGCACCTCGCAGCATTACGCTTTCGCGTCGCCGCTCTACAATCTTAACGTCGTCCTTGCTTGCTCGAACGCCGAGGAGCAAAAGTAAAATCCGTTTCTCCGTCACCCACGAACACGACACGAGTTAGATCCCAAAATTAACGAAGGTCAAACGTGAATGAACTCCGAGTCGGTAACCGTGTTATTTCAATTCAAGGGACTATCGTGCTGAAGCGCTGATCTTCGATACTACTGGAGTGGTGAGTCCAAAACTACAGTTCCTCATGTATAAAAGGCCCCTCTTCAAGCTCAATTTCTCTTCGTCCGCAGGAAACCGTCCGCTCCCAATGAACGGTCTACTTTTCTTTTTTGCAGTATCCCTAGCTCTTGCATGCTTCTGCAAAGCAACTCTATTCACGAATGTCTCTCAATTAACCAAATCAAACTATGATTTCGTCATAGTCGGTGGTATGTTTTCTCAGCGTCTCAGCGTTGCTTTGAATAATTGAATAATTTATTGTGTTTGCAGCTGGAGCCGCTGGCAGTGTCCTAGCGAATCGGCTAACAGAAAATCCGTCGTTCTCCGTTCTTGTAATAGAAGCAGGTGTAACGTAAGTTTCCGTCTAGCGAATACATAATTTGACTCATTCGTATACAGGAATGAAGGTGTCCTCGATATTGAAGTCCCCTTCCTTGCCCCAGGGAACCTTCCGATGTCTTCCGTGACCTGGAATTTTACGACAACACCACAGCAGAATCTGGACGATCGCGTCCTGACGTACCCTAGAGGGAGAGTCCTTGGAGGGAGCAGTTCCATTAGTCTGTGTTGTTTGGGTTGGACCGCCGAAGCCTGTTGATTTAAATTTACCTAGATTTCATGGTTTACACTCGTGGGTCGGACGAAGAATACGACCGATGGGCAAAACTCACAGAGAATTCCGGCTGGGCATGGGAGAACGTGGCTCAATACTACTTCAAGGTGCATATCCAATTTTGAATTAAAAAACCGGAACGCACAAAGTTCACGTATTTGAAACACAGAGTTCAAGACTTGTTCCCCCGGTCGATGGCCGCAACATCACAGGCGAAGTCAACCCAAGCGATCATGGCAATGGACCGATTCTCGTCAGCGTGCCAGGGATGCCGTCTGAGATTGACGATCGTGTGTTCACGACGAGCAAGGAATCCGGCTCTGAATTCCCTTTCAGTTTGGACTGGCAGTCTGGAAATGCCGTTGGCGTAGGTAAGTTTGTCCTTATGTTCCCTCGTTGTGAAATGTAAAAATGCATTATTTTCTAGGAGCTCTACAGTCCACTGCTGGAGGTGGCGTACGCAGCAGCGCTGCAACGGCTTATCTACAGCCCGTCCTGAATCGAACAAACTTAGATGTGCTGATCCAGACCACCGTGACGAGGGTCATCTCTAACGGGAAAAGCGGGGGCAAGCCTGTATTCAATAAGGTAGAGATGGCGGCGAACGCAGCATGTATGTATTCTCCAATCCCTTTCTTTCTTGTGCGCTTTAATACTCATCATTTGCTAATATGCTAATATAAACGCCGAATATAGCTAAGAGGTTCACCGTGACCGCATCGAAAGAGGTGATACTCTCCGCAGGATCGATCGGTACACCCCAAATCCTGATGCTCTCGGGGATCGGCAACTGCACCACTCTAAAAACACTAGACATAGACTGCGAGATCGATCTCCCGGATGTAGGCGAGCATCTGCAAGATCACCCGCTCATGTCCGCTTATTTTACGGTTGACTCCAACAACACTTTTGATGATTTGCTTCGGAACGCGACTATCCTTGACGCCGCTCTGGAGCAGTGGATGTCTAATCACTCAGGCATCCTTGCGAATGCACCTGGAAATGCTATTGCATTCTTACGGCTGCCGAGCAACGATTCAATTTTCAAGACCTTCGCTGATCCAACTGCAGGTTCGGGTCGAATTTTTTTGCAAAATGTGGAAGCAATAGCTAACAATTTTATTTGCTAGGCCCAAACTCTCCCCATTTTGAGTTCATTTTTGCAGCAAGTGTTCTGTCTTGTCGATAAAATATTTCAAAGATCTCACCTCGCGTACGCAGGACGGCTACGGCGGTAGTGTCGTTCCTCAGCCTGCTACAGGACATTTCTTGACATTTCAAGTCGTCGTCGTTTCTCCGCTTTCCCGTAAGCATTCGTATTGATTTCAAGCTTGTCTTGAGATTGATAACTCTGTTATTCAGGTGGAAATTTGAAGCTCAACAACACAGACCCCTTCGACTTCCCAATAATCAATCCCAACTTCTTTGACTCTGAATTCGATCAGGCCGTCATGGTAGGGGCAGTGCGAGCGGCGCGGCGCTTCGTCGAAGCCGCTCCATGGAAGGGCTTCGTCACAGGTTTGTTCGGAGTCGTGAACAGCGCGAATACAGACGAGGAAATCATCGCGGCGTCTCGTCAGTCTATCGTGACAATTTGGCACCCGACCTCTACCGCGCGTATGTCACCAAAAGATGCAAGTTTCGGTGTCACAGACCCGGATCTCCTCGTCAAGGGCGCTGAGGGCCTCAGGATTGTGGATGCTTCGATATTCGTATGTTCTCCGAGTCGTTCGATTTCCTCTGACCCACCTAACTTAGATTTTTGTGTGTGAACAGCCGGTCATCCCGGCAGGTCACCCTGTAGCTGCAATGTATATTATCGCGGAACGAGCGAGTGACTTGATAAAGAATTCGTGGGCCTGACGAAGAGTTGGGAAAATGTGAAAAATGTCGCTATGGAGTATTGGAAAACCTTGATCAGAGTATCTTTGTCATGTTCTTACCTCTTGACAATCTGTGGTAACGAGCATCTTACCATGAACATGCTTTGAACTTTCGCGTTTTTCCATGGCTGACTGCTTTCTCGCAATTTCTGAGAGTCAGCGGAGAAAGACTGCCACGCGAGCCCGCTCCTTGCCGGCTATATGCGCGTCGATCCGGCTGTATAAAAGCACCGAAAAGCAGCGGAAACGAATTCTTTGCGAACTTGCGCAGTCATTTCGCATTACCTCTGCACCCACGAATCCGAATTTCCCGGTTTTCACCTTCGTTCACATTTGCGCGCTCCTTGAGGAGATAAATAGTACACGAGATTTCGAGCTTTTCGTCGTTCAGGCGCTGATCGACCCAACTTGAAGCCCACCGCGCGAAATTGCCTCAAGCTCGATCGAACTCGAACCTCGTCGACAACGATGGCAGACGTGACGCAGGGCCTCTGCCCGCATTGTGTCAATGGCAGCGTTCTTGAGGGAGAGCCGACGGGCGCGATGATCGACGGTGCTTACTTCGCTGCAGGCACAGACGCGTCGCAGAGCACGAAGGCGGTCCTACTCCTTACAGATATCTTCGGGTTGCCGTTGAAGAACAGCAAGATACTCGCGGACGTGTTCGCGAAGGAGGTTGGCTGCGACGTATGGGTACCGGACATGTTTGATGGTGCGTTATAGCAAGTTCTTGACCTCGATCACGGTGTTCATGTTGTGCATTTCAGGTCGCCCTCCGATCCCTGTCTCTGGGCTGGATGCATACCTTCATGATACTCCAGGCCAGAGGATGTCCTTATTGACAAAACTAGGCTTCGCGTGGATGGTCATCCAATACCTCCCTGCGCTTATCAGAAACAGGTCTTCTGTCATTGACGCGAGATTACACGCCGTACATCTGTCTCCTTTCTGTCGCCTTTTTCTCTGAAATTGACTCAATGCCTCTTGTCAGTTCATTACGAAAGTGAAAGAGGAGAAGAAGTACGAGAGACTCGGAGCTGTAGGGTACGTGTTCAGCAATTCCTTCTATCGATTTGCGTTGACGCGTGTAATATCTATCAGGTACTGCTTCGGAGGTAAGGCCTTTTCTTCACGGCCTCAAGCGGTCCTTGACAAGCTCGTACATCAGGTGCTGCCGGTATTCGCCTTGCCTCAAAAGATATGATCGACACGGTCGTCATTGTTCACCCCGGAAGATGTACTATTTCAGAGATTCAAGCAATGAAAGTAAGTGGCAAATGTACTATGCGGAATACGATGAATTGAGAATTGTTCAATCTAGATCCCGAGTGCTTTTGCTTGTGCTGAGGGTACGTACTGCGTGAAGTAATAATGAAGTTGGCACTCAGTGGCGTGACTTTTCTCAGAGGACATGTCTTTTGGGCCCGATCTCCGCAATAAAGCAGAAGCTGCCTTCGCAGAAAGGAAGGGCAAGGATAACTTCATCGAGTACGAGTTCGTGGATTACAAAGGTCCGCTACTCGCTTTCTCTCCCATTGACCTATAGTGTGTACTCAACTTGGAATACAGGCACAGTGCACGGATTTGCTGCACGCCCAAATCTTACGATACCAGTCATCAAAGAATCATTCGAGAAAGTCACCACTCAGATCGTGCAATGGTTCAAGAAGACATTGTGAACACTGCGATATCCCTCCCTCGTTACACTATTTCGGGCTTGCGAAATATTCTTTCTTCTTAAATATTCTTTCTTCTTGTCGTGCATCTACACGTACAGCACGTCCTTCTTGACGGGAGCTAATCCGACTTAAGGTCGTATATCAGCTTATCTGTTCATAATTTAACCGGTCAATTTATCTTGGAGATAGCTTTTAAAACTTACCTAGCGTCTGCTCAGTCGTTTCCGCAAGATACGCTTGGTGAGCAGGTGCGACAACGTAGTCACTCAGATCCTCCTCGTTGTCGAACTTCATAATCACGCCTTCGGATTGTCGTTTGAACTTTACACTCCACCCGGAATTTTTTAAAATATTCACCATCTTCCCAACCTCCGTCTATCTTGTGAGGGATCTTGGGACCGCTCACTAACTCCTTTATCTGAGGGATGGAGGATTTGAGAGAAGTGATCGCGGTTTTCCAGGCAACTTTCTGAGCCTGAGTCGCCGTTGGCTTGAACTTCACCAAGACTATGGAGTGCTTAACTTATTACCGGGCCTCATATGCATATTCCGACACACCTATGTGATATATAGCCATGTCGTTCTTCTCAAAGGTGCGTGAGAGGAGCGTAGCTCTGAAAATGCTGGCTATATGCGCCGATCGACGTTACGCCCGGCAAACCCCGAGGGCGGTTGAGCACGTTGCGTTTGGCTGGACGTCGCCCTCGACCACAACGCCAACGATGGACCAGCAAGAACGCATCCAAGCTGCTGCTAAATTTCTGCTGCAAGCACCTCCAGGGGAGATCAACGACGTGCTCAATGGTTAGTTGAATCCATTTGCCTCGTCGGTTTGCGAAGAGTTCGGTGTGCTAACTGACAGCAACGCTGCTCGCAGACATACGCGAAATCATCTCGGACGACGACGCGCTCCAGGCGGGCGTCCAGTCGTCCTTGCAAGAATACAACCTCGAGCAATTCGTCACCGCCGACATTCCTGGGCACGATCACCAGGTACGTTTCGCTCATGGACTCAGAAAGTGAACGCAGACCTGACGTTTACTTGAAGGTCATCGTGAGCGAGGCGGGACGCGTTGAAGTTGCAGAGGGTGGCGAAGAACGTTTCCTGGATCCTCGATCGAAGACGACGTTCGCTTTCGATCACCTGCGATTGGTGTGTAGTCTGTCGTGAGGCTAATTGGCATGCATGTGTCCATCTCTTAAGATTTAGTATTAGGAAGCGTCCGACCCGCAACCAGCAGAGGTGGATGAGGATGCTGAGCAGACGAGGTGAGTATCAGAGACGTTTTACTCAGCTTGAGTCATTCTAACGTCCGCAAGATCTTCGCTGGAAGCATCTGCAACGACCTATCTAGCTGCTCACTTCCACGACGGCGTCACAAGCGTCTTCTCTGTCCCATCGACTTCAAAGAAGTTCATCGTCCAGATCGTCGCCAATAAATACAATCCAACAAATTTCTGGTTCGTATACTTTCATTGCGGATACTTTTGCGTCATTTGACACGATGCAGGTCAGGCCGATGGCGATCCGAGTACCGAATTGACCTCGAAAGCAGTAAAGTCGAAGGAAAGATCCTCGTTAACGTACATTACTATGAGCAAGGAAATGTGAGTTTTTACCTTTGGAAGCGGGCGTATGAAAGCCAACAATTTATATTTTTACAGGTCCAACTCTCGACAACACACGATACCTCATTCGACATCCCACCATCCGTTCAATCAGCTCCACCAAAACAAGCAGCGGAAAAGATTGTAGCCCTTATCGAAAACGAAGAGGGTAAATACCAGGTCTCCTTAAACGATGGATATCATGACATGGCGGAGAAGACCTTCAAGGGCCTCCGTCGCGCTCTGCCATTAACACGGCAGAAACTAGACTGGGATAGGGTACGTATGAAACGATCCTCATTTTTTCAACACATGGTTGATGATCGGGACCGACAGGTTCTTGGATACAAGTTAGGCGCGGAGTTGTCCAACAGTCGCGGAACCCTCGGCGGCGCTCAGCAAGGATTCAAGAAATAAAACATAATATGGACATAGAAATTCTAACAGTGTATTATAGATGCATGTATCCAAGGCATGTTCTGTTAGTCCTCCCACCACAGCACGAACCAGTCTTGTCGATTTCCAGCAACATTAAGCAGGAGCCGCTCAATGTTTCATCACCAACCCTTTTCATATCGCTACATTGAGTTAACGCTCTTCAAGTCCTACGCTCTCATTCTCCAAGCGCAAGTGAGACGCCTAACAGAAATTTTGCAACGAAAAAATCTGATCCTCTGTCGTGCTTCATACCCCCTTGGGCGTTCAATACGTATGACGCCATTATGGGACGGGACGTTGCTCTCAACCCTCCCAAAAGATTGATAAAATCTGACGTTTGCATATTATATATTACATTGCCGCACATTTCATTTTCAAGTATAGGACATTCCTTGTTGAAATCTAAATTCGAAATTTACAGGCACAATCGGCACTGATCTCAAGACTCGTCCGGTGTCCAAGTCGCTCTCTTTGCATCAACATGTACTAGGTTTGGACCACTTGAATTAGGCCTTGGTCAAGACAGAGTCCAAGTCCTTAGTCGCTGTCGAGCTTTCTGACTTCTAAATGTCAACGTGAGCAACACGCATCAAATTACATTGAGAAAATGGCACTGACAGCGTCATCCATAGGCATAGAAACCATTCCATCAGCTACATCCCAAACCTCCTTTCGGCGCCGAGCGTTGACGTTTACAACATAGCTGGCAACATTATTCTCCGTTTTCTGAAAGGCGCTGGAGTACGGGAGCGCAGTGGGACGGCTGTTCGTATCCTGAACATAAAATGCTATAGAGGATCCTGCCACAACCTGCGCCGACGAGCCCGACTGCCTATCCTCGATGTGAATTCGGCTGTTGAGAACCGCGAGAAGCGAGTTGGAGTACAGCTTCGCAAGCGCGATTCCAACGCAGCAAAAGTAGGTTTTACTGGGCAAGCTGATGAACAGCACCATCTGAATGGTTGCGGAGATGGCTGTGGCAGGTATTTAGTTGTTGTTTATTGGTGTCATGTACCACCTCGAGGGCGGGTAAACTGGAAAACCAAGTGCAGACTTACCAGTCAAAGAACCGGTTTCGACAATCACCCGGATGAGTTTTGTGATGAGTGCATGAGTAGCGGGCAATCGGGTGTCCTTCTTCAATAACTGGAAACAAGATCAATGAATAAACCTGGATAATCCAACAAATTCAAGATAACCCACGATAAAGGTCATTGCAGATGCGATTAGCAAATCGCAAGTCGCGCTTCCAGAAAGCCAGACCTACATGGATATATCCAAGTACATGTATCGACGTTATGAAGCACTATATCAAATTTCATGTTTCCATTTTTGTTGGATTGGCAACGCACCGTTTCACTTGAGAACGCCGTCGAAGGCAGCTCAGAGATGTCATTGGTGATAAATGCCTGGATCCCCTGGACGAGCGCAGCAGAGCATTGCACGATGGCAAGCTAATGGAAGGCTATCAAACGTATTTCCCTCAGCGCGAAATCGAGAATGAAACTTACAATGGCCACCGTCACTCCCAAAAGCCTCGAACCCGACAACATTCGCAACAGATACCCGTAATGCATCTGTACGGCACAACTGACTGATATGGTGTGAGTCTTTGTTCGCGTACATAGACGAAGAAAAGACAGACCCAGACCGCTGAAGATAGGGACAGATAGCGGAATTAGTTGGATTTTATCGAAGTAAGATTCCTCCCCAAAGTGAATAGCAAAGGTATTGAATGCATCACGCGTAAGCAAGACCGTTTGCGTGAGTTCAAGGGTGTAAATCCCGGCGACAAGCCATCGAGTTACTCGACGATCACCAGGAAAAGCTAAGTAGTAAAGATCTTGGGAGATTGACCTTCAGTTTGTATTCATGAATCATCATGAGATAGGAAGACCTACAGACTTGAACGGAAAGCACGCCGAATAGACCCCAATTAAACAGATATCCCAACAACTAAAAGTGTAGTTGGTAAGAATCGGTGTGATTGAGACAAAAGCGCGCGCACCAGGGGCCCTGAACTACAGTCACAAAACCATTGTGCTTAGGATGGATTGAGGTAGAAATGATTTCATAGTATTCGGCTTACGTCGCGGCATAACCTCCTGACATCTTATAGACTGAGTATGGGACGGAGGTTCAAATCAGTGAATCGGTCGACGGAGAGGGGCACAAGTGAGTAAAAGTGGGCCAGGGACTGGATATTACTTCTCGATCAAGCTCGGTTCGTTTTAACCGTCATCCCTCCGTCTGTTCACCACATGCAAAATTTGTTGTTGAGTGTTCTGAGTCACTTGTCATCCGCTATCTCCTGATGCCCGCTGCGAAGGAACAACCTTCACAACACCGACGTATTGATGGGTTGCACTTCTAGAGTAAGAATTTAAGACCTCCGTGGTCTACGTTCGCCGATATGTGGATCGGAGACGGACGTCTTGCGCGATGAAGTAACTTTGATTGATTTTCTGTGTCGAAATCATTTGCGAGCGGGTGCGATTGTTGATGTATCGATGAAGAACACATTCGATCTTTGTTTCCATTTGAACGAAGACGAGACGGTTTTAGCATCGGTACCGACCTGTGAATCGTCAGCTTCTCCAACGATCCGTTAGACCCCAAAAACCATCCCATGCACTGCGAGGCAATACTCTCGAATACCTCTCTATGGAGAAAGCTGTTCCCATCAGCTCACATGCTCGATTAAACTGTTGTGTCCGCAAAACATGGACGATTACAATGCAGGTTCGTTTGAGTGTGTTCAATTCGATATGATCCTTGATCTTCGAAATACACGGGCGTTAGTCACAAATACCTTTTTCTTCCGAGTCGAATATGAGCACGACATACCGTGACTACATGAACCAAGTCCTCCCACAGGCTTTCTGTTGAATCGCACCCCAGTGACCCCACCCCCTCGATTGTTGTCCAGTCTCACACTCGACCCCATCATCCCTATCATGTGCCATGGAATAGAGTGCGAAAAAGAATATTGCATCCCAATGGTGAAGCGTGAAACTGGCACACTGGGGACTTCTGGACAACCTTTCTTTTTTTCGATCGTTAGACTGCGACGACGTGACAATGCATGAGAGCGCTACGGTCTCTGCAACCAAACCTCAGAGTGGGTATCAGCGGAGAAATTTTTGCTAACCACTCAACTGTATTAGCTACGCCGCCATGATGAAGCGCAAGAAGTTCAAGTTGTGGACGACCGTAGGCTAGGCTGCTGCCGGAGCTCAAGTATAGCCTGGGTGAGTCTCTCGCTTCGGGTTCGGTCGTTCTCTGAGATCAAATAGCAGGATGCACTGGGCCTTAAACATGTTGAAGGGGATGTAGAATGAGGAAGACTGAGGTTCGTCAAGTTTGAAGTCGCCGTGGCCGTGGCCTTGCAAAAATATTCAGATTTATGCAGTATTTGTGCATATTTATACATTCAATAATTTTCCGTATACTACAGTACTGCAAAACAGCCTGCAATGCAATGAGTGTCCTTCTTGAGTAGGTACGCTTAGATTTCAAAAGGGTTAGAGTTGACTTCCCCTTACAAGCTTACCAAAAGGACTTCATGAACAATACTGTACAATTCATCGCAGAATCAATTTCTAAGTCGCAAGCCAGACCTAGGGAAGCGCAGGGATCATAGCATCATACTGAAGGTCTAAATACGCTGAGCTCTGTATCGTGAACGCTCTATTTCACTGGGAAACGCGTTTGGGAGCAATGCAGAGGCGTCTTTGATGATAAATACTTGAACCCCCTCGAACTAGTGCAACTAGTGTGGTGGAAAATTGTACGGTGGCTAACTTGAGAGAGAGAAGAATCGGGTCCATCGGGTCCCCGTCACTTATTTTGTAGTATGTTGAAGCAGTATTTTTGGAGGATCTAACCGCGGATGAGTGCTCGCGAACAATCATCTTCCGCAGAACGACGATAAACTTGGTGGCCCGAACTGCCTGAAGCGACCTTAGCCATTGTCGTCCGATCGTACGACGGCTTTGGCTAAGGGGATAGAACGCCAGTTCCCTGCGCATACACAGGTCCTTGACGGCAGATATATTCAGTGCGATGTTTACATTATGATAAGCCCCAATGCATTCGCAGGCGCAAGAACGCCTGGATTCGAGAGCTATCCAGCATCGCTGATTCTTTCGTTCAACAACAAAGCACTCTACCGATTGCATCATGCCTTGGTCAAGACAAAGTCCAAGTCCTTAATCGCCGCCGACTTTTCTGATTTCTGGCAATAAAAATGAGTAAAATGCAATGGGAACCGTCCAGAAAAAAACCTGAACTGACAGTGTCATCCATAAGCTTGGAAGCTCTTTCATCCAAGTCCGCCGCATTCCAAGTCTCCGTACGGCGCTGGACTTGAACATCCACAACGTAGCTCGCAACATTGTTTCCCGCCCTCTGAAAGACGCTAGCATACGGGAGAGCTGTTGACCGGCTGTTGGTATCTGGCAA
Organism: Schizopora paradoxa; assembly: GCA_001020605.1. Classification (NCBI taxonomy): domain Eukaryota; kingdom Fungi; phylum Basidiomycota; class Agaricomycetes; order Hymenochaetales; family Schizoporaceae; genus Schizopora; species Schizopora paradoxa. The sequence goes on from KQ085982.1 coordinate 22,377, forward strand.
GTAAAATGCTATAGACGATCCATCCACGACTTGCGCAGAGTTTTGCCTATTCTCGATGCGGATCCTGCTGTTTAGAACCGCGAGGAGCGAGTTGGAATACAGCTTCGCGAGCATGAATCCGACGCAGCAGAAATAAGTCTTGTCGGGCATGCTGACGAACAGCACCAGCTGGAGGGTCGCGGCAACAGCTATGGTGAATATCATGATCAGTATTGTTTCTCTGTGATACCCAGAGAGCGGAGTATATGATGAACTTACCAGTCAGACAACCAGTCTCGACAATTACTCGTACGAGTTTTGTGATAAGCGCATGAGTGGCAGGTAATCGAGTATCCTTCTTCAATAACTGCAAGCAAATTCAACATTCGATCGTATCTTCTATACCTAGAGTCGAAGACACTTACAACGAACGTCATTGCGAATGCGATAATCAAATCGCAAGCTGCGCTGACAGCAAGCCAGACCTATAAACGCCACGGAGCAAATATAAATCCCTATTTCGTTAATAAAGTAGGATCAGAAACGAACCGTTTCGCTCGAGAACGCCGATGTTGGCAATCCAGAGGTGTCGTTGGTGATGAATGATTGGACACCCTGGACGAGCGCAGCGGAACATTGCACAGCACCGAGCTACAGGAAATTTATCAGAATCGGTCCTCTGACGTCAAGGCAGAGATTGAACTTACAACGGCTACCGTCATACCTAGAAGTATAGAGCCTGACAGTTTTCGCAACATATATCCGTACTTCATCTGTACGGCGCAGCTAACTGCATTATCGTGAGCCCTTACTCTCATACTGGGTGAAAATTAGACGAACTTAAGCCACTCCAAATAGGAACGGATAGCGGGACAAGTTGAGTTTTATCGAAGAAGTCTTCTTCCCCGAAGTGCACAGCGTAGGTATTGAAGGCGTCGCGCGTGATCAAAATTGTTTGCGCGAGGTCAAGGCAGTAAATCCCGGCAACGAGCCATTTCGTTACCCGTCGGTCACCAGGAAAGGCTATGTGGTAGAGATCTTTGGAAATTTCATCTTTAGCTCGCATTCTGAGGTCATCGTGAACGCGGAAGACGTACAGACTTGAACGGAAAGTACTCCAAACAGACCCCAGTTGAAGAGATACCCCAACAACTACGAAAAAGCCGATAAGTAATAGTTTTAATTTGGAATATAGGAAAGTATGCGCACTAGGGGCCCAGAGCTACAGTCACGAAATTGATAAAATTAGCCCAAAGGTCGGAAAGTTTTACAGTGAATAACTTGCATCACGGCATTGTTTTCCGACATCTCAAAGACGCTATGGACAGAGGCTCGGACGCGGCAATCCGGACGACGGAGGCGGATGAATGCTTGAGGGGGGAAACCAGGGTTTGTAGTTAAGTCTCGCCAAGTCCGTTTCGTTTTAACTGCTGTCTCTCCGCATAACTGAACATGCGCTCCGAGTCGGCTTGCCATCTACTCCCACCTGCTTTCGTCCCTATGCCTATGAGGATGAGGGAAACATGCCCAGCTCTGCAAACTAGATGCAATCAAATTTCTTTCTCAAGATCAGTGAAAAGAAGCGCAATTATTGTTGCGTCGACGAGGGATCTACTACTATAGACCTGTGTTTTCACCCGAACAAAGACAAGATCATCATAGCCAGGCACTAACCTGGGAATAAGTATTGTTCTCAGATACACCTAGACAGAAGAAAGTATCAGACTTTGTTCAACGGCTCGTCAGATTTCGCGTACCTCGAGCCAGGCTTCCTGATCAGCACTCGCCTCAGAACACTGTTCCCGGCAACTCACATGCGTGATTCAGTCTTCATTGCGCGAAAACAAGTTGTAAGCGTCATTGCCTTTGAATAAAACCATGACATACGTTTCAAGATCTCCGATGTCACCATCTCTCAACTTCCGCGCAATCTCATAATCTCATGAGCTCATCTCGACTCCGACTCCTTGGTCGTTCCATCCTAGATACAAGCCTGCAACTCTTTTGTGTTTCACGAGCTTGAAACGTTGGTGTGGGCCATCAACGACTCGAGCTCGTGTCAAATTTGCCAAACCTCGATTTCAAAGATTCTGATTATAGCGACATCAATTCTAAGAGCTATAGCTTAGCCTTCGACAGATAACATGACGACAAGCTATGGCTAAATACTCACCTGTAGAATCTTTTCAGCGGACAGGAGCGAGGATATGAAGAGTAAGAACGAGCAAAACCGGTCGCTGTTGAATTCGAACGATCCCGAGCCGACAAACACGTGCAAACAACACGACATAACTACAAGATCTACTACTTTCCTCGACAACATAATGTATTGACGCTATAGAGTGTCAGGCTAATCAAAACTCGATACTCGAGCCGTACAGCCCTCTAACGCATTTGCATAATTTCTCAAATTACATTCGATCAATGCACGGAGAGGCCTTCAAGTTGATTCACCGACATCCGCTACAGTTTGATTTCCTTACATATTTATACCTTGACTTGCACCGACGGATATTCAACTCCCAGGTCATTTTCATGTGCACTGCAGTTCGGTCAATGTGATGTGAGTACGGTTATTAAGCGTCGTCAATGGCAAAACTAGAAGATGTAGCTCACGGTGTACCAACGTCATCCACAGCCTTGGAGATCTCCTCGTCTCTCACATCCCACATCTCCGTATGATGCCGAACGTGGACATCGACGACATAGCTTCCAGCATTATGATCGATCTTCAAAGCGCTGGCACAAGGCGATGCCGCGCCGCGCTCGGAGGTGGGGGGTTTCCCGTAGAACGCGAGAGAGGAGCCACCCATCATCTGGACGGCGGGGTCAGTGTGCACACCCTCGATTCGAATTCTGCTGTTGAGTATAGCAAGTAGCGAGTTGCTGTAGAATTTCGAGAGGGCGAACCCGACGCAGGCGAAGTATAGCTTTTTGGGGAATGCGACGAGGAGAACCAATTGAATAACCGCGGTAACAGCTATGACGAGAACTCGTTCACTGTCTTTCTCAGTTGCATTTAAAAAGATGGACCTACCAGTCAAACAGCCTGTTTCAACGACAATTCGAACGAGTTTTGTTATGATGGCGTGGGTTACGGGTAACCGAGTGTCTTTCTTCCAAAGCTACTCCAGTATGTTAGGAGAAAAGGCGCATTCATGGTTCAGATGTCTTGTACTCACGACGTAGGTCATTCCGCACGCAATTAGAATGTCACACATCAAACTCCCCGAAAGCCATACCTATCAAATTTAATTCATCCCAATTTGCTTAAGAAAAAATACCAAAGCGCACCGTTTCACTGACAAACGCCTTCGTTGCAAGCTCTGAGAGATTATTGAGAACAAATGCTTGAACTCCTTGGACCAACGCAGCAGAGCATTGTATCACAGCAAACTACACGTGTCCTGTCAAACTTTGGAGTAAATTCCTAGTGAAAATATAACGTACGAAGGCAACCACTGATCCAAGGAGACGCGAGCCAGAGAGTTTGTACAACAAATATCCATAATGCATCTGAACAGCGCAGCTGACTACTATACGATGAGCTCTCGCAGTAAATTGACGCATAAAACACCAACCTGGGCCACTTATAATAGGAATGGACAAAGGAAGTAATTGTATATTATCCAAGAATGCGGCATCACCAAAGTGTGTTGCGTAGGTTCCAAAGGCATCGTGGGTCATAAGTATCGTTTGGATGAGTTCGAGGACGTATATTCCAGCAACCAGTAATTTGGTCAATCTTCGATCGCTGGGGAAAGCGAGATAATAGAGGTCTTAAGAGTTCCTTTCGCAAATCAAATCTCGAAGTCACTGCAAGAGCGGAATGGCACGGACAAACTTGAACAGAAAGCACTCCGAGGAGGCCCCAGTTGAAGAGGTAACCCAGCAACTGGTAAGGATTTGAGTGTGAAGTCCAGCTCAAAAAATGAAGATATCCGAGTACCAGAGGCCCAGAGCTAGATCACAACATCAATGCATTAGAAAAGCTTGAGAGAAATCCGTAAATAATTGACTGACGTAGTTGCATATGCTGGAATCGATCCTGACATCGTGGATTTCACAGAAAATGGCCTGCACTACACCAGAAGATGGAGGGTAGCGATGGGGGTGGAAGGAGAGGAACTCTGTCCTTGGGCGCGCGCATGACCTCAAGCTTTTGACTGTCAGCGCGCCCAAACCATGCACAGACTTGATGTCCGCGTTCACCCCTGAGGCGGGTCCGAAGGAGTTTCTAATCCAATCTCCAAGGAAGTTGATGTCCACCAACTTAACCTTCAAGTGTGCAGATCGTCGAATGGATGAGGGTCATTGCCGCGGTCCATTTGACAAGAGAAGTAGATGTGATTGATTTTGCTTCGTAAATCAGTCGCCATCGGTCATAATCACCGACGAGAACAAATCTACTCAAAGTTCAGTAGAAGTGCGAGCCGCATGAGTAGCCTTGTATCACCTCTGAGTGTATGAATCTCGGATGCGAGCTAGTGGCGCCCTTTTCTTCAAATCTCCTGGACATCTGCGTCAAAAGAACTTCGATCCTGTTCGAGATCATGCAGATGAACAACCTTGGGGAACGGAACGGCCGGGGTACCGTAACTTTCTTCCTTTCCACCCATCCATCACCCATGACTTGCAGCGACCTCGTCGATCTTGTAGAGGGATAACGGCTGTCTGAGACGTTAACTTTAGAAGGCAGCGCTTAAACCAGTTGGTCGAAACCGTCGAAAGGACCGCACTGAGGAGCTGGGGAAAAAGAAGTTGGACCATCGCCCACATTCCGCGCTCGCGTAGAGTCTGCGTGATCCTTGAATCAAAGAGTAAAAATGAATTGGGCCCACAACGCATAACGAACTGAAGTGGATGACGATTCAGACGAATACGGAAGCCGATCAACAGGCATCGACTTCAAGTTGCCGCCATATTTCCGCGTTATTTGTACTTATTTGTACATTCAATATTTTCCCGCTGCAACGCGAGGTCCCATGGGACGTCGAAACTTCGACCTGCTCTCAGTGGCAAAAAGAGGACATGTCAATGACGGCAGAGTTTCATTGAAATGGGCTATGCTCGTGAATATTTTGTGCACCTTACCACGTACCCGTATGTTCATCCTTTTGGATATTTGAGGTCAGTGAGCAACGCCATCCAATAATTGCGTCACTCTCAGCGGCGCTCAGGCCTAGCACCACCGATACGTTACATAGAAAAAGTACATTGGCGTAGGATTTCATATAGTGTAAAGTGGAAACCCATACTCCCAGTCTCAGCAATTTGCTCGTAGTCTTATTTTACTCATGCCTTAGTCAAGACCGAGTCCTGGTCCTGGACTGTCGATACTTTTGACCTCTTAATCGCAGAGTGAGAAGGAAATAATATAGAAGAGAAGATAGATGAATTTACTTACCGTACGAAAAATAGGGATTATATGCATGTCGTCCGACGCATCCCAAGTTTCAGTGTGACGCTGATTATGCACGTCCACGATATGAGGGCCGACTTCCATAGCGCCGGCGAACGGAAGCGCTGCGCGGTGACCGGCGGTATTCCGACCGTAGAAATCCAGAGAAGAGCCCGCCGCCATCTGCACCGAAGGATGACTGTGCACGCCCTCAATGCGAATTCTACTATTGAGGATTGCTAGCAATGAATTGGAGTATAGCTTCGCGAGCACCATCGTAAGGCAGGGATAGTATCCCTTGTCGGGAACGGTGATGAAGAGGACCAACGTGACTATCGTGGTCACAGCTACGATCGTTTAATGAGTGACTCTTCACGAACGTGATGAAAGATTGGAGAAAGGGTAATTACCGGTCAGGCAGCCTGTTTCAACAACGATCCTCACGAGTTTTGAGATGAGCGCGTGGGTAGCTGGAAACCCAGTGTCCTTTCGCATGAGCTGAAGACACACACGATTCAGAATACACACTCTCTCGACTAATGGGAACGACTTACAATGTAGGTCATTGCAAATGCAATAATCAAGTCGCAAATAACGCTCCCTGAAAGCCAGACCTTGGAAAATGCGCGGAAACATTCACCTTTGATCTTCAACGAAACGAGTCAGACCACATACCGTTTCACTAGCGAATGATTTTGATGACAGAGGAAATTTGTCGATCACGATGTCCTGGGCTGCTTGGACCAATGCGGCGGTGACCTGTATAAAGGCAAACTACAAAAAAAGACACATAAAGCTCAAATTCACGACCATATAATAAAGAAGAAACGTACGAAGGCTACTGTCAAGCCAAGAATCCTGGATCCTGATAGAATTCGCAGAAGGTAGCCATAATGCATCTGTACGGCGCAACTGACTGCGCCACAGGAAGCCCTGAGACGGCAGTGGGTGGAAAAAAAAGAAACCACGTACCTAGGGCGCTGAGGAAGGGAATCGAAAATGGGAGTAATTGCAAGTTGTACAGAAAGCTGACGTCGCCATAGTGTATTGCATAAGTGCCGAAAGCATCGTGGGTCATTAGAATAGTCTGGGCGAGCTCGAGTAGATAAATTCCGGCGACGAGTAGTTTCTTCATCCGTCGATCTCTCGGGAAGGCCAAGTAGTAGAAGTCTGAAAGGGGTCTCCCCTTTAGTCCACAGTTCGAAATCATTCTAAGTTTGAAATGACGGACAAACTTGAACGGAAAGCACGCCGAAAAGACCCCAGTTGAATAGGTAACCCAGCAACTACAGACCGAAGCGTCAAACACTAGCCCAAAAGTGAGAAGATTGAGATTGTGCCTACCAGAGGGCCCGAACTAGAACGATCACTATGCGTTAGAGAAGACTGAAGTTAAGCAGTGTTCATGTGACGAGTGACTGACGTTGTTGCATAGTTCGGCATCGTTCCTGATATCTTAGGGTTGGTGTCGGGAGTAGGGAATTCGACTGTAGTATACTGAGTGGCGGAATATGAATACGGCGGGAGGGGGTGGGCCAAACAACGGTTCTCCGTGCTGTCGAGCCCTTTTAACTTCTGGAGTTCGTTACGCATCAAACCATACATATACGATACATGACATCGCGCTCGTTTTCATTCGCTATTCTCGAGTCTGATGCACCGGGGTGCTATGACTGGACTCACTGGCCCTCCGTGTACGATCTACGCCAGTATGAGGTAAATGGTGAATCATGTTGAACAGCGAAGAGGATGTGATTGATTTGCTTTACTTGAGATATACCACGAACGGAAGCCATTTCTTGACCAATACGCAAGGCAAATCTTCTCTGCGCACAAAGAGAGATTTGATCCGACCGAACAAGATTGATGCGCTATAAGAAGCATCTAGGTGGGAGGACCGATACCGGTCAGTCCTGTAAGTAGGTAAGCTCCTCTCCCTATATAAAGCAAGCTCCGAGGCTTCAGTTGCTTGAACGGTCCCAATAGTCATTCTTCTACTCACATAGATGGTGCTAATGCAATGACCAGAGATTCAAAACACGATGATCAACCCGAAGTAACCTAACCGCAGCAAGCTTCTGAGCGAGACGGAGCATTGGACTCAGATGCGCCGACGTTACGCGTTCGAGTCGAAGAGCGTTCAAGTTCGTCCATAGCCTGAATCGTAGAAGACAAATAGTATGCTGTGAAGCTCTCTATACGCGTGTATGCAATCTTTAAGAAAAGTATCGAATATGCACAAAGCTGAAGTGGATGATGATCGACGTTGAGCAGAGGAGATGCATCGAGCACTGCCAACGGAATATTCAGATTTCCGCGCTATTTGTACATGTTTGTGTGGACAAAACAAACTCCATTTCGGCGCTTGCAGCGCGACATTGGACATGCAACCAGAAACATAATGGAGGGAAGACGTTCGAACATAGCAGAAGCTTCGTTGAGCTTTGGTATGTCAGTAATATTTTTCCTCATCCCCCGTGGCTAAGTTTCTCACCGTCAGCGGCAGTTTGACGTCGAGCTACCCGAAAATCGCGGCGCTCAGCACGAATACTAGTACTTGAAAAACAGAATAAGGCATCACCATAAGTATTCTGACAAATTAATATTCATCCCAGGCGCATACAACCATCTTGCGAGCTCCCCCCGAAAGTAAGCCTCATGATTCGCCAGCCTCGTTATCTCAAACGAGGGCAACAGCACATCGATCACGCCTTAGACAAAACTGAATCCTCGTCCTGGTTTATCGTCGAGTCCTTTGATATCTAAATCGCAGAATGAGAAATTGAGTATTTGATAACTCAGAAGAGGAGGTTACCGTGTCGTCAATTGGAGTCGCATGCATCTCGTCCATTACATTCCGTGTTCCCGTGCGTCGAAGGATATGCACATCGACAACATGAGGTCCGATGTTGCGATCGTCCTTGGTGACAACGTCGACATACGGAAGAGCCGTGCGACGACTAGTAGTGCTCCGTTCGTAGAAGGCCAACGAGGAGCCCGTCACAATTTGCGCTGAAGTATGCACGCCTTCGATACGAATCCTACTGTTGAGGATTGCGAGGAGCGAGTTCGAGTACAGCTTCGCGAGCACCATTGTGAGGCAAGGATAATATGCCTTGTCTGGTACGCTGATGAAAAGCGCCAGTGTGACCGTCGTTGTTATGGCTGTGATATGAAAACTCTTTCATGGACTTGGAAAAAGGAGTTTTAAATCTGAAGTACCTGTCAAACAACCCGTTTCAACAATTATCCGCACGAGTTTCGTGATGAGCGCGTGTGTCGCTGGTAACCCAGTGTCCTTCTGCATGAGCTATAATCATATACAAGCCGGTCAGTAAGCATCAATTTATCGCACTGAAAACCTGACTTACAGTGAAGGTCATTGCAGATGCAATTATCAAGTCACAAATTGCGCTTCCTGCAAGCCAAACCTTCAGAAGCATCAGCATGGCTTTCTCAACAGTTTTTCTAGACACACCGTTTCACTGACAAATGATTTCCTAGACAATGGAAATCTATCTTTGATAGCGATTGTTTGGCCGGCCTGTACCAATGCGGCGGAAGCTTGTATGAGGGCAAACTGAGCTTATTTGTCGGATTTCAGTTTTGAGAGACGAACTAAACATGGACTCACGATCGCGACCGTCAAGCCAAGAATTTTGGAGCCAGAAAGTACTCGCAACAAGTTGCCATAATGCATCTGCACGGCGCAGCTAACTATATCGCAGTGAGTGTCGCGCAAACTTAGGAACGTGAAGAAGGTACAGACCCAGTGCACTGAGGATGGGAATCGTAATCGGAAGCATTTGCAAGTTATACAGAAATTCAACTTCGCCATAGTGTACTGCGTAAGTGCCGAAAGCATCGTGCGTCATCATTATAGTTTGCGTGAGCTCCAATAGGTATATTCCGAAAACGAGCCACTTCGTCGATCGTCGATCGCCGGGGAAGGCGAGGTGATAAAAGTCTTAAACAGATTATTCAATGGTACCACCATTTGAGATCATCGAAAAACGTACAGACTTGAACAGAAAGTACCCCGAAGAGACCCCAGTTGAAAAGGTAGCCCAACAACTATGCACAAAGGTATCAGACATCGGGGCAATAGCACGAAGACTTGAAGTGCACACACCAGAGGCCCGGACCTGTTACGACGACAACACGTTGTGCCCGGCTGAGCGACCTGTACACATTTAAAATTATTAGATCACTTACGTTGTCCTGAAGTCCGGCATCGTTCCCGAATTCTTGACGTTTATGACACCACGATCAGAATCGTATAGTTCTGGTAAGGATAGTAGTCAGAGGGAGAGAGGCTGAGCTATAGTTCTTGAGTATGGTGAGCTCATATAACTGTCAGAAGAATTGCCCAGGGTACCACGCGGTCCTCGCTGGGAATGCGCTTTAATGATAGAAGTTTTGCTTAGCTTTGGGCCATTATCGCCTGATGTATGTCAATGGGAGCCCTCTTCGCAATACCAAGATTGACACTTCGATCTTCCAGTATCATGATCATCACCGGCCTCCCGTGGATGACTTTCGCGAGCCTACGGAACGAGACTGAACTTGCCATTCAAAGAAATGGACGTCACGGTAATTGATCCTCTTGCTCGGAATCACAGAGAACTTGATCAATGATGCATATGAATTAGCGGAGGGGCTCTGCAACTAAGACCAACTTTGTGAGTGTAAAGTCAAGGATATCCGAGTCTGAGAAAAGTAGTCAAACGTTTCAAGTCCCGTCAGATTCCTCTTGCGGCAGAGGGATCTTCTTGACTCACCGCAGATAGTAGTTCTCGATTGCCAGTGCTCACATGCACGATGACCCTATGAATAGCCCGAAGATCATCGACGTTAAGTGTCCTGTCCTCAAGAAAGAACGCTGAATGATTCAACTTTTCCTCGTGCACGTTAGCTCGGGCGATTCGGTCTATCTCCTCACCGTTGCCTTCGGATTGACACGATCAATATCAGGTCAAAGTAGACATCTTTTATTTCAGATGCAAAGGCTTCTTCCTTTTTACCCATGACTTCTCCAGCAGCCTTGAGAATCGTAAATGGGTGCCCATCGTCCCTACCGTAAGGACCCGTCGATTCACCTGAAGCATTGACGCCGGTACGTTGTAATACCTGTCACATCATATACCTGCTCTGTTCAAGCCTCGTTCAAGGTCGAATCTAAGTTCTGTGTCATCGTCGAGCCTTTCGATTTCTAGTGACATCGGTAAGCACAGTGGCAAATAAAACACGTCGAAATAGTACAATTCACCGTATCCACCATTAGGTTCATGTCATCTGGAACAGGCCATGTTTCCATGCATCGATGGACCCGTACATCGACTACGTGCGGGATGGTCTCATCAAATGTCCTTCCGATAGTGCTCGCATATGGAATATCCATATGACGTTCAGTCGTACTTTGTCGGGCGAACGCGATGCCAGAACGCGGAGTCATTGGGATGGTTGAATCGGCATGGACACCCTCGATATGAATTCTGCTGTTGAGAATCGCAAGCAGAGAGTTGGAGTACAGCTTCGCGAGAGCAAGCGCTAAGCAGGCGAAATATGGCTTGTCACGAATAATGATGAAGAGAGCCATCTGCGTGGTTGCGGATATAGCTGCCGCAGAACTTTTTTAGTTGTTCGTCAACATGCATAGAGAACGTAACAAACCAGTAAGACAACCAGTTTCGACGATGATTCGGACGAGTTTTGTAATGAGAGCATGAGTAGTCGGCAGTTTAGTATCCTTCCGCAATAACTGTGAAACCAATCAATGATAATTTCGCCGTCTCGAAGGGAAAACTCACAATGAAAGTCATTCCAAACGCAATTATAAGATCGCAGATCGCACTCCCCGCAAGCCAGACCTAGAGAGAAGTAAGCATGTAAGAGTTGAACAATAAGATATAGAAAGGTAAGATACCGTTTCGCTCGCAAAAGCCCTTGTGGATAACTCAGTAAGCTCATTGATACAAAAATCTTGAACGCCTTGAACAATCGCAGCAGAACATTGTATAATGGAGAACTGCATCATGACATATTCAGCTTGGATTTTCAATGAAGAAAGGACTTACAAAAGCAACCGTTAATCCAAGAAGTCTTGAACCCGATAACATTCTCATCATGTACCCGTAATGCATCTGCACTGCGCAGCTGACTACAACGTGTGAGATTCTGCGAGGATAAATACAACAAAAAGACAGACTTAGACCGCTGAAAATGGGTATCGAGAGTGAGAGCAGTTGTATGTTATTCAAGAATGAGGCGTCTCCATAGTGTATCGCGTAAGTGTCGAAGGCATCACGCGTCATCAAAATGGTTTGCGTGAGTTCAAGTATGTATATTCCGGCAACAACGATCTTCGTCGATCGGCGATCCTTCGGAAAGCCCAGGTGGTAAAAATCTTGGAACACGTAAGAGTATGATGGGTATAGGCAATCACAATCAATCTATAAACTCACAGACTTGAACGGAAAGGACACCAAAGAGACCCCAATTGAATAGGTAGCCCAACAACTGTTGGTCCGTGTCAAATTTGCTCTAGAGGCGAAGACGTCACATACCAGAGGTCCGGAGCTACGTAGGTATCGTCGGTGGATCTTCATGGTGAACACCTATGTTATGGGGTACTCACATCGCCACCAAGTCCGGGATTGCTCGTGGCATATTCAACTCGTCAAATAATATCTGGAATTAACGATGATAAGAGTAGACGACTGTGGCGGGGGGTTCTGTCTTTTCAGCGTGCCCATGTCGACGACCCCTTTTAGCCATTCTTCTCATTTCATTTATGAGAGTTTCGCTTTCCAATTCTCCGGCTCGCGTTGTTGAACAGAGCGATGGTCAGTACCGGGAAGTCCGGACTATGCTTCGTGCGTGTGAGTCCGATGTCGTCGTTGCTCGCCGCTGGCGGCTTTTTCAGAAATCCGAGTCGCGCGAAGTAACTGTTGGTCGATGTTGAGACATGCAACGCCGCATGCATCAGTGAGTGAACCTCTTCTTGAAACCATCGTGAGCAAAGACAAAGCAGAAGAAGTTCAAAATAAACCCTAGCACGACTTGCAAAGCGTCAGAACTGTCTTTTCTCCTTGACAAGATCAGCATCACATTGATGTTGAGAAGGCTAGACGACCATGGCATCGTGAGGCGAATAAGTCAACTGACCGGCGGCAGCACCTTTCTCTGATATTCGGAAAAGTCAAGTCAAGTATTCCGTGCTCGGATCATAGTTGTGATGGAACAATGCTCAATACGGTGCTCGTATCTTTTGCACGCAGAATCGGAAACTTTTCTTTCATACAAATCAGATGTAGCATGGATATTTCACCAACGACAAAAGAATACACTCACTTCAGCAAAGATGCAAAAATAGAAATTTATGATGGGATGTTGACATCATCTGAGATTCTCAAACGCGTGCTAAGGGCATCATGGTCTATATGCACTCGTCGAGTTTCCTAGATGATGAGTGAAAAGACTGAATGTTGAATGATGAGACTCACCATCGCATTCACGGGTTCAAACCATCGAAGTTGAAAGAGAGTCGTAAGAGGAATTCAATTGTAAGATGCGTTTGTAAACCACACATAGCTGTTAATCAGGCTTCGTTCAAGGGCGCAACGCCAGATACCTCTACGATTTTAGATTTCTACGGAGAAGTCAACCGTGTGGAGGCCATTAACGATCATGAAAAGGAGGTGTGCTTACGCGCTCATCCAATGGAATACTGCCTACGGACTCTTCGGAGTTCGTCCATGCTTCCGAATCTTCTTGTCTGCGGATGTCCACGATCGAGGTCACGGGTGCCATATTACCGCCTTCTATGTTGACAGGAAGACTTGGGTGAGTGTCGATGGTGTCTCCCCCGAATGCTAATGATGGTTCGTCGGTCTTCATAATAGGCGTGCATGTTTGGGCACCCCGGATTCGGATTCTGCTATTGAAGATGGCGAGAAGCGAGTTGGAATACAACTTTGCCAGGGCGAGCCCGACGCAAGTGAAATATGGCATGGTGATTGGCCTGAGGAAGAGGGCAATTTGGAGAGTCGCAGCGAGAGCTGGTAACTTGTGCTCGGTTCGAGTATTCTTTGACATCACGAGAAAAAGACCTACCGGTGAGGCAGCCAGTTTCGACTATCATGACCACAAGTTTAGTGATGACTGCATGGGTTGCTGGTAGCTTGGTGTCCTTTCGAATTAACTGTAGGTTGGGGGACGTCATCTGTAAATACTCAGGGAGGGATAACTCTTACTCACAATGAACGTCATAGACACGGCGATGATGAGGTCACAAGCTGCACTTCCTGCAAGCCAAATCTATGCAATATAAGTACGAACCGACACGCAGAATAAAAGAGCAACATCGTACCGTTTCGGTGACAAAGGCTTTGGAGGCAAGGAGAGGGATTTGACTGATCACGAATGCTTGGGCGCCCTGAACGATCGCAGCTGTAAATTGCACCACAGCAATCTACTCTCAATAAACACTGTAAATACGAAACTTTGGCTGGACTCGAAGCTTACACTTATGATGACAAATGCGAGGACATTCGAGCCGGATAACATTTTTACTCGATATCCGTAGAACACCTGGACAGCGCAGCTCACTAAATCGCATTGATCACATAAATAAAATTTCAAAACACATCTTACGAAATCACATACCAATGCCACCGAATATAGGGATACTAAGCCACTGCAATTGAACCGAAGTCAGGACATCAAGGTCTCCGAAATGCGTCGCATAGATATTGAAAGCGTCATGTGTCAATAAGACTGTCTGGGCAGTTTCGATGAGATAAAGACCGTAAACGAGGCATTTGGAAATCCGAGTATCGTTCGGAAAGGCCAAGTAATATATATCTATGATGTAAAACTTTCAACGTACGTGTATAAATTATTTGTCAAGGTCGACTCACAGACTTGCAAGGATAATACTCCAAAGAGCCCCCAATTGAAGAGACAACCGAGAAGCTACGGTGCTCGAATCAACAGAAGATCGGTGAAGGGGTGAAAAACTTTGAGTGTACCCATGGTCCAGAACTGATAATGCACGATTACTGATTTGTGAAGAGAGACAAGAGAGCACGTACACCGTTGCTATGGTTGGGGGATGTGCTCCTGACATAGTCGACATCGCAAAGAAGATGTAGAGGGAATTGACGTGCCGGCGACCTAAGATGCTTGACTCGCTTAAAAGCATCTTGTCGTCCAGCATAAACCAGAGAGAACCTGACAAATCTCTACTCATGTGAGATGATGAAAGGAAGATAGTGGGTAAGATGCTCGAGAAAAGGGTGGTGCACACCATTAGACCGTTTGCTTCGACGTCGCCAGAATGATGAAAGGGCTTCATAAGGGGAGACTTGTGACACGGTGCGATTGCAAGCGTCCCAACGAACTTACAATTCACGACCTCATGAGTCACGACGTCTTCGAATCGCGAAGTGCATCATTAGCTTCGCAAACTGGAGCATCATGGAACAGCAACTCTATCAGGACAAGTTTCCTAAACAAGCCCGACGCCACGACGATCTTCTACATCTTCAGTCTCACCAAAGGTCACGAAAAAGGTCTACAGTTCGCAAGAGCTCACCAATCATTGAAAGCGCAATCAGCTGAGAAGATCGCGTTGTGTCGAAGCTATGAAGTTTACGATCTTGCGGCAATGTTTTCGCATTGGCAACTCGTCCAACTCGTCCTTACATAGCAGGATGACCGCGTATAGTATTCTCCGTGAGCTCGATTTCGTCCAGTCAGCCCCGATGGACAGCAACGAGCATTTCGAAAGTTATTCATGAATAAGTAAACGAACAACATCCTTGATTCCCGAAAGTGGTCACTCACCTGCCAGTGGTTGCGACGCAGCCAAAGTCGAATAGCCAGCGACTTGTTGCGGCAGGTACAGAGCAATTCCTCTCCCTAAAGCAAAGCAAGGAGCTCCACGCCCGGAGAACCGTCTCGTCGTTCGGATGGGAAGCTTGGGGGAGAAGGTCGACTTGGAGCGTACTAGTGTTTGATGACTTTGGTCAATGGGTGGCCAACCCCGCGTTGCATTTCGGCCGTGTGCTTCCAGATGTCGAGCTGTGAATGCTGCATGAGAAACCTTGCGCAATCTCTGAGGAGCTTTTTCGTGAATTCAAGAGCCATGCAAGATGATTTCGTCGTCGTCGTTGGCCGTCGTCAATGGTCAACCGTGACAGCTGGTCGATGTTGGTCGGCGCGACACCACTTTCGCAAACGCTTTACGTAATTCCATCAAGCCGATCTTCGACTCCCGCTGTGTTCATCCCATTTATTTCGTTGTGAATTATGAATGACGGTACTGTCTAGTAAGTGTGGCGCATGCTGGGAGTGCCAATATGTACGAGCTCTCGACTGATTTCATATACGAATAATTGTTTGCTAGAAAAGTAATAGCGTAAATTCATTGGCATGTGGATGCCCTTGCATCGATCAAATGTGAGAGCACTTCGACAGAGGTTCTGTGATACTACATATAGTACTAGAAAGTGGTCCGAGAATACTTCATTGCGATAACTGGAGATAAATTGGAGCTCCAGAGTGCCTTGCATTGATCTCTTAATTTTCGCAACCCCGAGATCGAAGGCTTTGAATGAGGAACACAAATGTATCAGTTCCAGTTCCAGTCAATTATGCAGGTAAATGCTCTAGAAACACTATAAATTTACCCGTACATATGGGCAGACTCGCATGGCAAGCTTTTGAATTTAGGCTTCACTAAAAATATAATCTAAGTCGTAAGATTTCATCGTGCTTTCAGGATTTGATTTCTAAGAAAAGGAGTAAGCAAACGACGAGGGGAAAATGACGAGTAGAGCTTACTGTGCAGTCCATTGGGACCATGCTATCATCTTCAGCGGTCCAAGTCTCTGTGTGACGTTGGACGTGTACGTCGATAACAGGATTATCCGCGTTCCTTCTGGCAAGACTCAGGCTCGGGCGGGGAATTTCCACACGGTGGCTCAATGAATTCCTCCCATAAAACGCCAGGGAAGAACCCATTGCCCTATGCACTCCTGAGGTAGCATGTGCGTCTTCGATGCGAATTCGCGAGTTGAGAATAGCAAGAAGAGAGTTGGAATACAGCTTCGCGAGCGCGAGCGCCAAACAGGCGAAATACGTCTTGTCACGAAAGGCCATGAATAACGCCATTTGAATGATCGCAGATACAGCTTTCAGAGAGGCTTTCGGATGAGAAATCTGGACATAAAATAAAGTGAAATAGACTAACCAGTCAGACAGCCCGTTTCAACAGTAAGTCGGACAAGTTTTGTGATGAGCGCATGAGTAGCAGGTAGCCGAGTGTCTTTCCTGCATAACTATGGAAGGCAAACGAACTGTTCAATCACAACAGGCACTGTGTCAAAAATATCTACTCACAATGAACGTCATCCCAATCGCAATTATCACGTCACAGATCGCGCTTCCTGCTAACCAGACCTAGCGAAACGAATGATATGTGTAAATAAAGATTTGTATCGGCTTAAGAGCTGAACATACCGTTTCGCTCGCGAAGGATCTCGTCGCCAAAGCGGTAATGTCCTTGATTATAAAAGCCTGAACGCCTTGAATGAACGCAGCGGAGCATTGTACAACGGAAAACTACTTATGTTCAACGACGTTCGACTTTTGATATAATAAAGAACAGGATACTCACAAAAGCTACCGTAAATCCGAGAAGTCTTGAGCCTGACAGCATACGCAAGACGTAACCGTAGTGTATTTGCACCGCACAACTGACTGCTCTATTGTAAGCCTAGATCGCAGAAAAAAGGGAAGTGACGAACCCAGACCACTAAAAATGGGAGTAGAGAGCGGTAATAATTGCAAGTTGTTCAGGAATGCAACGTCTCCGAAGTGTCGTGCATAAGTATCGAAAGCATCGTGAGTCAATAGGATTGTCTGAGTGAGCTCGAGGGTGTATATTCCGGCTACGAGGAGCCTCGTTATTCGACGATCTCTGGGAAAGGCCAAGTAGTAGAAGTCTTGAAGGGGGACTCAGTGGGGCATCTTTCTAAAGCACAGAAGAGCGTAGAACTTACACACTTGGACGGAAAGCACTCCGAAGAGACCCCAATTAAATAGGTAACCCAATAGCTACTGACTCGTTCAGATGCGATTTAAAGTATGCATGTCATACCCACCAAAGGGCCCGAACTACGGTGGGGTGAGTTAGTAACCTTTAGTAACAACAAAGAACTCGTAAGGAAGAAAACCGACATCGATGCTAGATCCGGATCTGCTGACGACATTTTCAAGGTCTACGAAGGGGACGAGTACCAACAGAACGACGATCGGGAGGCGTCGAGGTTTGGACCTTGTGATGCCTTCGAGTCGACCGTGACACTATTTGAATCCGCTACTCAATCACCATCTATAAAAGTTTGCTTTTCAATTCTCCGTGCTGCTGACCAAAGCTGCATTCACCTGCGGACTTCCCGGAAGCATGCTCTTCATATGTGATCCCGACGGTAATCTTCCTCGAACGCATATGGAATCTATCCATCTACGTAAATGACTATTCGCGACTTTGAAGACATGTGTAGCACAGCGGGGCGGTCCGATTTGATGATTTCAACCTTCTCTTGACATCTATGAACGTGAGATACGGAGAAGTATGAGCAGAAGTTCCTGAGTATTAAAGAGAATCAGTACTATACGGAAAGCAGAGGACGGGGGCTACTAATCCACCGAGCATCAGACCACCTTGATTGCACAAAGTTTCAAGGCAAGATCGACGTCATATTTTGCTTGAATTTCTTTCAACGTTTGCGATGGGCGGTAAAGAGCTCATATACCATCAAACCGAGGAGGAAACCACGGTTCGGCGATGGCATCTCTCATGAAAACCGGAAAAGAACTGTGTTAAAAAACATATTATTTCCGACGCAATCAGTCAGTCGAAATGGAAGGAAGATGAACATACAACTTCACGGCCCCCGTCTCCCTGTCGATGAAACGATCTGTCACTTGCATACCAATATGCCTTAGAGACAACATAGCCTACTCATGCCTTATTCAAGACTGATTTCAAATCTGGAGCTGTTGATGAGGAAAGTGAGTGAATTAGCAGCTACGAATGAGTAACGCTTACGGTATCATCCATTGAAATCATATCACCCGCTTCGGGCAATTCTCCATTTGCAGTTAAATGCGTACGTCGACAACATGAGGGCCAGCGACATTCCTGGCCGCGCTGTTGTAGGGAAGTGTCAACAGCGGCTTGGTGCGCTCTACCCGTGAAAGGCCAAGGACGAACCTGTCGCTTATTCTATCAAGTTACTGCGGATACCCTAAAAGCGAATTCTGCTGCACATGTTGAAGATGGCGAGGATCGAGTTGCTGAACAACTTCGAAAACGTAAACCGTCGCAGGCGAAATACGGCTTTTCTGATAGGCTGATGAAAAGCTCTAGTGTGACGGTCGTTTAGTAAATGGATGCGATAGTGTGAAAACTCTTTCGAGGACATGGGAAAAGGGAAATTAAAATCTGAGAGTACCAGTCAAACAATCCGTTTCGACCATGCTCCGCACGAGATTCGCGATTAGCGCGAGTGTTTCTGGCAACCCAGTGTCCTTCTGCATTAGCTGTCGTTGTGTACAAACCGGTCAGAAAACATAGATTTCTCGCATTGAAGAACTGACGTACAATGAAGGAGATTGAAGATGCAATTATCAAGTCACAAATGACAATCCCTGCAAGCCAAACTGTCGGAAACATCAGCATGGATTCCTCAGCCATTTTTCCATACTCACCGTCTCACTGACGAACGATTTCTTAGACAATGGAAACCTATCTTCGGTCTCTCCATCAGCCACGAAAAAGGTCTGCAGTTCGCATGAGTTCACCGATCATTCAAAGTACAATCAGCTGATGAGATCACGTTGCATCGAAGCTCTGGAGTCTACGAGATTGCGGCAGTATTCTTCAAACTTTATTATGCTCTCCATGATCACATTTTCGTCCCATTGGTCCTGATGGACAACGATGAACATATTAATAATTCTTTTAGATACATAGACAAATAAACGTACAATGTCCTGGATTCCCGAATTGGCCATAACGCAGCTTGGATCATGGTTTTATCGTTTGAATGGGAAATTTTGGGGAGAAGCAGGTTGACTCGAAGAGTTCTTTTGATGACTTTGGTCAACGATCAACACCGCGGTGCATTTCGATCGCGTGTACCCAGACGTCGAGCCGGAAGCGCTACAAGAGAAACCTTGCCCGATCTCTGAATATATCGCTCCGTCGTGTAAGATGATGTCGTCGTCGTCGTCGTCAGTGGCCAACAGCAGAACAGCAGAACAGCTGGCCAACGTCGCCGGCGACAAAAAAAGCCGCGACGCGCATCAAAGTGTTACGTAATCCATCACGCCGATCTTCGACTCCCATCGTTGAAAGCGCATTTATCTTGTTGTAGATTATGAATGACGGTCATACTGTCCGGTGAGAACCTCAAACGCGTGCTGGGATTGCCAATACTAAGTATGTACAAGCCCTCGTCGAATTTCCTATACGATGAGTCGATCAACAACTTTTTGGTGCTAGCAAAAGATAAATTGTATGTCAGAGTTTGGAAGTCTCGTGAACTGTTGTCGACGCGAAACGACCTATCCTGGAGAAAGTATGCTGGATCTTTTTTTGTGTGCCTCGGTTTGGATGATTCGAGCTATTACCCTTGCCTTCGAGTTGACATGATTGCTTCTAGGTCATAGTAAATGGCATTTATTTCAAGCCCAGAGGATCTAGCCAATATGTGGCCTTTTCCTTCAGCAACCTTGGGAATTCTGAATGGGATCGACATGTACAATGCCCATAGTACCTAACGCATTGATTCGTAAATTCACTTGCAGCGTTGATGTAGGAACATTTATAACATCAGCCACATTGTATGTCTGCATTGTTTAAGCCTTGCTCGAGATCGACTCGGAATCCAAGTTCACGGAGTTCTGGCGATATTGATAAGCACAGCAACAAAGAGAACGGAGGGTGCCCTCACCATGTCACTCATCGGAATCATATCCTTATCATCCGAAACGGGCCACGTTTCCCTGCAGCGACATACGCGCACATCGACTATGTGAGGGACGGTATTATCAACGATCCGTCCCATGGTGCCATTGCTTGCATACGGAAGTTCCAACCGACGTTCGATCGTATTTTGCCCAGCGAAGGAAATGCCAGAACCCGGCCCCATTTGAGCCACCGAACCGGGATGAACGCCCTCAATGCGAATCCTGCTGTTGAGAATCGCGAGTAGAGAGTTGGAGTATACTTTCGCTAGAGCAAGCGCCAAGCAAAGGAAGTATGGCTTGTCGCGGATGCAGATAGAAAGTATCAGCTGTACGGTTGCAGTAACAGCTGAAACAAAATATTCTGAACGTTTACGGGCACGAAGAGCGAAAATTCACAGACCAGTCAAACAACCAGTTTCAACGATAATTCGCACAAGTTTTGTGATGAGAGCGTGAGTAGCTGGTAGCTTAGTATCCTTCCGCAACAACTGTCAACGGACGAGAACTGATTAGAAGTACTTTTTTTTCTGCTATCTCAAAGGGAAAACTTACAATGAAGGTCATTCCAAACGCAATAATCAGGTCGCAGGCCGCGCTCCCCACCAACCAGACCTAGAAAGAGTGGTAGAATATATATACTCGGAGAATAGTATGGATGAAAGGAGTTATAACGAACCGTCGGACTCGGCGAAAACTTCATAGACAATGCTGAGAGTTCATTGATATGAAAAATCTGAGCTCCCATGACGATTGCGGCGATGCATTGTAATATGGATAACTGCAAACATCGTTTTTATATAAGATTTTATTATGTTGCAGTGACCTGAGGAACTTACAGAGGCAACTGCAAGTCCGAGAAGTCTAGAACCTGATAGCACTCGAAGCATGTTTCCGTAATGCAGCTGAACCACGCAACTGACTGCAACGCTTAAGATGTTGTGTATGGTCGTAAGGAGTTGACAAACCTAGACCGCTGAAAATGGGCACCGAAAGTGGGAGCAATCCTACGTTATCCAAGGCAGAGATGTCTCCGAAATGTATCGCGTAAGTGTCGAAAGCGTCATGTGTCACCAATATTGTTTGCGCGAGTTCGAGGATGTATACTCCGGCAACGGTGATCTTCGTCCATCGATGATCTCTTGAAAAGGCGAGGTGGTAGTAGTCTAGGGTTATATAAATCTTTTGATCTAGTGCGATGGCAAACAAGTTTTGAGACTTACACACTTGAACGGAAAGGACGCCAAAAAGACCCCAATTGAATAAGTAGCCCAATAGCTAACGGCCCATTTTAGGATCATCCCAAAGGTTGAGATGTCACGCACCAGAGGTCCTGACCTGCGGGGACAACGTTAATGATCTTCTACGAAGGGACATGTGCGCTCAAGAATACTCACAGTGGAGCTGTGTTCGAAATCACTCCTGACATTTGGTTTTGCGGAGATGATGATAGCGATCAGCAATGCAATGGTCGGGGGCGCAGAAAATCCGTTTTCACGAAAACCGACTTCTTTTAACCGTCTTGCTCATTTCACGTATGAGAGACTTGGTTTCTGGGGCCAGTGTTCAGCCTTCGCGTTCCTGACCGAAGTTTGTGGTAAGCACACAAGAAACCAGGGTCAAGCTTCGTGTGTGAGTCCGAGGTCTTCACCTACGTATCTCAGGAGTACGGGTCACGCAGTGGGTGGTTTTTGATGCTGAGACATGTGTAAGATGGCGGGGCAACTTTAAATCAGTTGATGATCCTTCTTTTGAAATAACTGTGAGTAGGGATGAAGGATGGAAAGTTCAGCAATGTACCATTCGAGTTAAAGTGCCTCACGCGAAGCTTTGTTATTATCTTCTTTGTTGACCAGATCAGCTACCAGGGCCAGGCGATCACAGAAATTGATCGGCAATGGCACCTTCCATCGAATTTAAGGAAAAGATAGCCATATTAGTGTCCGTGCTTGTTTGGTCGCCAATTGGACGAGAGATCCTTGCTCACGAAGGCAACGGTAAATCCGAGTAGTCGAACCTAATAACATACGCAAGACAAGACCGTAGAGTATTTGCACCGCAAACCTAACGCTGAATTATCAGCTTAGCTTGCAGACACACGGGAGGAGACGAACCTAGACCACCAAAATGGGAGTAGAGAGCGGCAACTACTATAAGTCTTTCAAGAAGGCAGCGTCTCCGAAGTGTGGTGCATGAGTGCCGAAAGCGTCGTGATTCGAAAGGACTATCGGTGAGCTCGAGAACGTATATTCCGGCTAAGAGGAGCCTCGTTATTCGACGATCTTTGGGGAAAGCCAAGTAGTAAAAGTCTTGAGAGGGATCTCAGCGGGGGTATTCTTTCAAAGCAAAGAAGAGCGGTGCACTTACACACTTGGACGGATAGCATTCCAAAGATGAACTGGTAACCCAATGACTACTGACTTGTCCAGATGCGATTTGAAAGTGTGCATGTAATACTTACCAAAGAGCCCGGGCCCGAACTACGGTGGAATGAGTTAGTGACCTTTACGACAGAGCACTCATAAAGAAGATAACTGGCATTGATGCTAGATCCGGGTCGGCTGATGACATTTTCAAGGTCTACGAAGGTGACGAGTACCAACAGAACGACGATCGGAAGGCGTCGAGGTCGTTGCATGCTAAACTTACCTCGAAATTTGAAGGATTATCGTCCGTCTCACGCAAAGACTTGCTCAAAAGTCATTTAAGTGAAGAAAGATCTTTTGCCGTCTTGCTGTAACATACTTCCCTTGAAACTCGGATCACAAAAGTACTTAGTTCACAAAGAACAGTGCATACCAATGGAAAGAGAATATGCATGTATTCATTATCTGAAATTCGACGAATCATAAGCAAGTATTTCCGATGCGATCAGTAAAGAACTCCTCGCCTGGGTCCAGTCGTTTGGGCACGAAGCCTCGGGAAGAAGAGTGGGTCGAATGTTTGATGACTTTGGTTAACACCGCGGTGGATTTCGACCGTTTGCTTCGAGATGTCGGTATGGGAGTCTTAATTGAGAGATATTGCGCGATTTTGAACGTATCTTTGTCGCGAAGTTGACTTTGCGAGCCATGCAAGATGATTTCGTCGTGGTCGTCGGTGATCGACACGACAAAACGTCTCGCGTCGACAGAAAAATACTTTACGTAATTCCATCGCACATCTTCGACTCCTGGACAACACAAATTTTTAAATTGTGACGTGTGGTTGCAATCGAGAAGTTCGCGGCCGACACTACACCCATACGAAATTCAAATTCGCAACGCCAGTCGATATCGAAGATCAGAGCGACGAGCGACGAACGCCAGACACGGTTCTAATCTACAGAAAAGAATGATCCTTGTGTTTTGCGATCAAGATGGCATTCGACCTGCCAACGTTTTACAAGTAACTATGCATACATTTTTGATAATAGCATAACAATATACGATAACAAAATGGAATGAAGAAAACCCGAAACCACTACTCAAGGCTGTTCTCAACATCAGCACTGTCGTCCCCAGATTCCATGCTTGCGAACTACAATAGAAGAATACATCAGCTCAATCCTTAAGAATGACCAGACGAGTACGCACCGATAAGAAGTACGAGGGACGATGTGGCTCCGCCCAGAATGATAAAGGCATGTCCAACGTCATGGAATAGTTCATGTTCGGCATCCACGAAGTTGCCAAACCCGCGCCGTAGTTCCACACCTTGCCCTCCGGGACGAGTGTCATACCAAGAATACGATCAGAAAGAAGTAGCTAAACGAAGAATAAGCGATTGTTCGTTGCTCGAGATAAGAGAAAAATAATACCTGAACCCTTTCTGACATGTTCGCCTTCCATCCCTACAAAGCCGTCATATATAAGTACTAGTTTCACATAGTGATAGCGATTGATAAACTCACAGGTGCATTAAGCGATGTATCAGTGTTCTTCCGTCCCCACTCGAACCCAGGAACAGTCAACTGATAGGCAGCCAAAGATATGGAACCAGGAGTGAACGAGCAGGTCACACAGATAGACGACGGCCCCCATTCAGGATGCTCCGCCATAATTTTAGCCTGTGTCGTTACATCTGTCGGCGACAGATGCATCAGTTCGGATGACTGTGTTTTGATCCAACCCAAAGGTTCAAGGTCTTTCAACAGGAAGTCGTCCCTGGGCAACTGCGAAGGCAGCTCGATAGCATTGTTCGAGCCTCTCTGTGGGATCCATGCTACAGCCTTGATCTCTTTAACTTGCGCGTTGTCAGGTGGCGAAGTGCCGTAGAGGAAAGCGGCGACTTGAGTACGAAGGTCGGCAGAGATGACGAACGCTTTGAGGATGTTCTTTGGCATGACATATGTGAAGAGAGTCGAGTCGTCCTTGAAATCACCTGGAGTCATGTATGTATGTGGGAGACGGAGATGAAGGTTCGTCGCCGAGATTGCCCTCACGCGCCAATCCGACTTGCTTGAGAAGACCTGTTGCTCGTAATTCGTGGCTTTGAACAATGTCAGTGATCAGAAACACGGCGGATCAGCTGAGAGTACTCACTTGTTACAGTTTGGATAGTGTCCCCATGAATATTTGTCGTCTCCCTGTTAATCCATCAGCAGGGAGAATTACATTAGTATAGATCGAAACTCACGTTTGCACCGCGGTGACTTGGTTTTGAGCTTCCGTTGACTTCTCAAGTTCGGCCATCTGTTGACGTTGCTCTGTAGGTGCAGCAATTTCCTGACCGAGGATGATGTCACGAATTTCGCTCTGAGTAAGAGAGGCCACGTTGACGCTATTCCGTTTCCCGAAGTCCTAGATATTAATTGAGTAAGGAGTGAGACGGAGGGGTTGCCAGAGAACTTACAGCGAGAATCAACTCCTTCAACGCAACTTCGACCTTCATCCAGTCTTCGTCTGAAAGCGTAGGCCAAACGAAGTGGGGCTCCGTGATGACAGACTTGTCCGGTCTCAGAATGATCTTCGTCTTCTCGTTGTTGACATGAAGACTTCGAAGGAGAAGGATCAAGCGCGAAAATGCGGTGTAGCTGGAGATCGATTTGAGCCAGTCATCTGGTAAAAGCAAAGAATTCTTAGTCTCATCTCAGGCAGATATGACTGATGAGACTGCATACCGTAAAGGTTGAAGAGAACCATCTGAGGTTGAGTGGCACGCTGGAGAAGCGTCAGTAAATGGACTTTGAGGATGATACCGATTGTACTCACAAGGATGAGGTCGCCGAACTTCTCCATCTTCATGCACGCTTGGAAGGGAAGTTGAAGTTCGCTGCCCTTGATGACGATGTTCGGGAAATCGAGCAAATGCACCTCGAGTGGATCTGTGAGGCAGTGTGAGCCATCATTTGTGAGCATAAGTATACAAGCACGTACCCAACATGCCCTTCCGCGTTACAATGACTTGCTTCGGCTGTTCCTCGACTGGGAGGGAGCGGACCAGAGCGGCGACTTCTTCTGCTGTCTTCCATTTCGCCAATTGACCCAAACGCTTCTGACCGGCCCATACACTCGTGTGAATGATCTTCAGGAACAATTGACCAGATCTCGGGTTGAAGATGAAGATGGCTCCGTCTAAAACGAGATTAGTGCACAATATTTAGATCCTACGGCGGACGTACTGATCTGTGAAACAGAACAAAATATTATTAGTTTAAAAAGTAATGTATAAATTGAAACAACGCACGGGTTTGGTCGTTAAGTTACCCTCGAATGTTTTGTGGCTAGAGTCATGGTAAGAAAAGGACAAACTTCCAGAATGACTCTGACTTACATAGTCACGCGATAGACGTTGGTATCGTCGACGAACCCTGTTGAGTTCATATTAGGAAGATGTGTCAAAAAATAGAGATGTTCAAACGCACAGATAATTTGGTTTGAGAAGAGTTCGGAGTAATTCTACGAAGCCTTTAAGTCTCTATTTCCAAGCGGTGACGATGATAAACATACCTGGCTGTTCAAGTACGGCTCCGTGGGCTCGGACGAGTACAGTTGGAGACCTTTGCGGATACGCTCTCGAAGAACATGGCAAGCTGGATTGGCTTTCATGATCTTGCTCATAGCTTGCTGAATCAAAGGCTTCATCCCCGGGAACCAGTTTCCATATGCAGACCATAGGTTGTAGGCGAGATCCATGCCGATCATGACACCGGTCGGAGAAGGGTAGATGCTCGTTTGATCTGACACCTGTAACAGACTGTAAGAAAGTGAGTAACTCTGTAATAACTCGATTCCTTACATAGTCAAGGAATTTCGCGCGAGTGTATCGGTCAATATCATGAGAATCAAAGTCACCCCAACGAAGCTGGACATCAATCCAGTACTTGTTGCTTGTGGTGCCGTCGAGAACATCTTTGTTCTATAAGAAAATGTCAGTAGTTTAAAAACGTTCAAAAGCTATGACTACGTACATCCGTTGCAAGCGAAGGGCGCGAAATATTCCACTAATTGACAAGAATGAGTATGATCCACGCCTAATCCATCTATGAACTTACCTTGTAAGAAGAGAAAAGAAGAATATCGGCACACGAACTAAGGCGATTGATGAGCGAAAACAACAAAACACAAGCATAAATAACGTACGAGTTCATCTTGTAACTCTTTCTCGGATGGATCGTTTCCTTCTGCACCGTTTCGATTTGAAGAGGTTCAAGCTCCTGGTCGAACACCTGGCACAAATCCATGACAACGCTCTCGTGGATCTTCTGCCACAAGTGAGCTCGGAAGATCTGAATCAAACTGATCTTCAACGTGGGGATCTTGCCGTGCATGAAGATACCCGTCAGATCGAGCTGGACTTGGAAACCGACGTAGACGTTGGCACGATTAATGGTTGGGCTCCACCACAGAGTGAATCGACGGTTCGGAATCTGGTTCAAACCGGATCGCTGCGCGTTCGTAAGCTTTTTGTATCTCATGGACTCCTCGAAACCAGACGCCTTCTCCCAGAACAAACCTGGGTAAAATATCGTCAGCAAATAAGCCATTGGTATCTGAACGAAAACCCTTACCCTCCCAAGTTGGGAAGTAAGTGCCCTTGAACAGCGTATGCTCAAGGATTCCTTCTACACCACCAAGAGCTGCAATGACATCCACTCGGTAGTTGTTGAGCTGCCACAGCTTTCCGTCGTGACGCTGGGAAGTCCACCAGAAGGGGTTGCTGAGAAATCAATGAGCTTAGAGATTTGAATTTTGTATTGTTGGATGTCCTTACTGTTTGAGAAGCTGGTACTGCTTCCAGTCCGTTCGCACTCTCCACCCGCGATCGTAAGCCAGCCTGTAGCAAGGTTAAATCATAATAACACGACCATGACGAGTTGCAACTCACGTATGACGATCCTTCTGGAAGAGTGTGTTGATACGAGGAATACCACGATCCCAACTGTCTTCGAGGTCTTCCAACGTCAACCTACGGTTCTGAGCGTTCGCCTCCTTCCGTTTCATGGAGTATTCAGACCAGACGCGAGCAGAGTCGAGGAATTCTGCTTCCCAAGGCTGCAGGTACCGGTACAAGTTGGGAATTAGCTGGTCCTCTTCGTGTGACATTCCAGCTCGGAAATGTGTTCCTCCGACATCAGTTTGCCTCGACCACCTCAAATCACTCTGGGGAATGAGCACGTGTCCCATAGACAACATGCCCAAACCACCAAGCTCCTTCGGTGTATAGAAGACGACGGGAGGGAAACGAGACGGCATTTTACTGTTCAAGCCAATCTTGACTCTCGTCTGAATCTTGTTCTCGGCCTTCACCAAGGCATCCAGAAGCTCGTTTGTGTGAATGACAGCCTCACGATAGTACGTCATGAGCCCAATGATTGCTGTGTTCCATTTGTTCACAATCTTTGAGAATGTCGTAGACCCAGAGCTCATGAGGATCTGGCGAATTCGGTTGTTGAACTGCTGTACGCCTGCAAGCATCGTTAGTAACAATCCGCGTAGTACGAAACGTCATAAAGTACCTTCATCAGAAACCCGAAGGAACGCTTGCGCCGTCCGTTCTTTCGTCTGCTCGTTCGTCAAGTTCCAAACACCATCCTTCAATGAGTACTGCTCTCCGCTCATCGTCCGGATTTTAGGAAGAATTCTGATCTCAAATCCAGACATGGAGAATAGCAGCTGAGGGTTGTTCCTCGAGTAGACACTGACGAACGTGTCGTCCCATTCAATTGTAGTCAGAGACCGAGGTAGGCTCTGCTTGACGTTCCAGAACACAGCTCGTCCCAAGTTTACATCATGCTTGATAAGTCGCATACGGCAATCCCTTGGCCAGCAACGCTTGTTGTTGTATCCAATCACGTTGTTGTTTGTCGGATCTGGATTAGCACTGAGGTACCGTTGGATGAGGTCCCGTGATTCTTCGGCTGAGAACCTGAAGAGTATGTGTAACCTGTCAACGTAGCGAGAATACAGTCGAACAGGATGACGTGTTTCCGTCGCAGAGTCTCGGTATTGGAGGAAATTGTTGGGCATTTGGGGAGGGCCGGCCATTTCACTTGCGCGATGCAGCCCGAGAATCAAGAGGTCCAAGACAAGGCCGTAATACTGGAAGACAAACGCCGAGAACTGCAACCCACGAATCATTCCATAGGCATTCGTGTGTGCCATATCCTTGTAGGTCAGGACTGCAACGGAGATCAGTACATATGAGAGACAATAAACAAAGACAACTTACCTATGTTGTTCTTCGCCGTGATATAATCCGCGAGATTGTGGTCCAGAATAAGTCGTAAGAGACGATTCAAAAGCGTCAGATCGATCTTCTCGTAGACCTTCGACAGCACCGTCTCCATCATAACGACGCATTCTCCTTCGCTTGTCTCCCAGACATCGGTCAGGTTATTGATGCCCTGGCACCACTTGTAAACAAGCAGAGGAGGGGGTTCGGTGTCAGCTGGCTTGATCCACGCAGGGAAGAGTCCTCGTTTATCCGCTCTACACGCGGGAACCATTAGCTTGTGCAGATTTATATGATACGGCCACGTACTCGAAGAATAAGAATTGGTCGAGATACTAATATGATCTATCGTTAGTTGCGAGTTTGATAATCGAGGGAAATTACGTACAGCATCCGTGATTTTCTCCATAGGTTCGATATCATAGCAAGGGATCAACTTGTCGTAAGTGTCGAAGAATTCAACGCCGGCCTCTTTGAATGCTCGGGCAGTGAGCAAGAACCGCTTGATTCGCGATAAGCCTAACAGAATCATAAGCATAACAACAGACAGAAATATCGACACTCCTTACATTCATGAGGATTGTCATAGGCCTGCTCAATCAAAGCCAGCTCTTCTCTCTGTGACTGGTTCAAACGACCTTTAACGCTGTACGCTTCCTTCAGCTTCTCGAGAGCCAGTACAAGCAACTTCGTGTCATGCTTGTATGATAAAGGCCTACATGGGATCGACACTGTCAGTGTTTAAGAGCGAGCGCAATTACCATGTGACTCACGGGAAGGGAATTGGAGAGAATTTACGGCTCTCCAACCAATGCACAGTTGATGTGTAGATCGCAACTGCTTCTTCTGCGCTCACGTATGGACCGTCCTTCAGATAAGCGTGTTGGCGTTCTTGTTCAGCTTTCAAGTAAAGACCTTAAAACCATTCTATCAATTTGCTGAGTAAGCCGAAGCCAGATTTGAATCTTACGAGTTAATCGACCCAGGTTTTTCTTCACAACAGCCTTGTCGACGGTAGCTCCACGCCTGATGCGTTCGCGGTTGTAGTGTGCGACTCTGCAAAAATCAATCAGGAATGAGCTACAAAGCAATATCATGAATGCACTAACGAGCACCACCAATCGGCCTTGCTCTTGACGTATCGAAGAATGATGTTTTCCACAGCTGTGGGCATTCCTGGTACCTTCCAAGGGACTGATGATAATTCATTAACACTGAGCTTGCGAAAAAATGAGGTATCTCACTGTTCGCCTTCCAGCAACGCCACGCCTCCGACAAGTGCTGTAAAATCGTCTTCGTCTTGTTTGACTTCAAGGACTCCGGCATCATGTCAGTGACATCGTGAATGACGGCCGTTCTCAATTCAAGATCAAAGTGAGATTCTCCTCGCTGTTTCGTGACCGTCTTTGCAATCCCCTTGCTGTTACGACCCTCAAACTGACGAGCCAGCAAATTACCCAACCTATAAAGGAATTTCAATATAATCCAAACTCAATCTTACAGCTGACTTACCAGCGCTCGAGCAATGGCACAATACCGCGCATGAAGAATAGCCACACGCGCCATCCAGGAGCCCAGAAGCCACACCCGGGACCTTTACCGACGGGTCCGGTATTGAAGCGATAGTAGATGAGATGCTTCAGGTCTTTGCACATCCTCACTTGACGCATGAGCTGGAAAAAGTTACGATGAGACGTTTCAAATAAGAAGCTAACGTAGAAGAGCGAACCTTGTACTTGTATCTGTACATGCCCGTCAGCGCGCCAATGTGGGCGAAGATGTACTGAATCGCATCCGCGAGCTGGAAGGCATCGACAGTTCCAAGTCGGAACTGCACATGCGCGTCAACGACGAGTTTTGTGAGGCGAAGAATTTCACGGCATAGATGGAAGGCGTTTCCGAAACGCGACTTTTTACGCTCCTTGGTAGTCAGTGTCCTGTTGTTTATCAATCAATAATCTAGTTTTCTCAACGAAAGTGGATAACTAGGGCTTACTTAACGGGCTTCAAGTTCATGTTGTAATCCAAATGAAGGTAGTTCAAATTCTACGGCAAGATCGTCAGCTAACCTCGCTAGATTGATACAGAGGCAGACAAACCTTTCGATGGATCAAGAGATTGAGCATATTGTAACCTTGCCTGCAGACTTGTAGACCCGCTTCGACCCAGTCAAGACGAGTCGATTGGAAGAACTTCGTCGCCTTCAATTGCCTGAACAAGTTCTTCTTTGTCAAAGGTTTCTCTGGACGCGTCTTCAGCTCGTTCAAGACGAAGCATTTGAGCAGTTTCTGGTACGATACTCGAACTTTGACGGGTTGGTTGGGAGGACAGTGCTCCAAGTACCAATTTTTGACGAGTGGGATATCCTGGGCACGTCGCATATGACCAGAGCGGCGGTTGTATGGAGGAGGGGCCCACCACAATGCGATACCATCTGCCGTGTGTTCATTCTCGAGGTCCTTGTCTTCGAGGAACGGCTCGAGCTCATCTGGCAACTCAAATTCATCCTCATCCTGATCATTTGGGCCGAACACTTCGTCTTCATGAGACACTATCGGTGCATTCTTGGGCCTAAACCCGCGGTTCGAGATGGGATTGATTAGAGGGTCGAAGTAGAACGCAGGGAGGTCGGGGTCGTCAGTTCGAATGTAGACGCTCTTTGGGCTATGGTACGCCGAGATTTGGACAGAGCGGGGCAGCGAGTTGTACAGGTGGGGGAACGCGACCTTGTACTCCGTTCTGATCTGCTGACGAATGATAATTTTGTTGATGTCGTTGAATTCGTTCCAATCCTCATCGAACGTATCCATATCCCGGTAAAGCGGCTCGAACTTCGGTCCTCCGGGGATGGCCATGTTCAATGCTTTTGCGGTGAAGAATGCCTTCTTGTCGAACAAGTAGCTCGCGTTGGAGTCGGTGTGGTCTGATAAAAGCGTACGGCCAAGTCGATAGAGATTTGCCATCATTGGAAGAGAAAGGGACCAATACTTGTACGAAGGCCCATTCACCGAAGGCGTGTCGATGAGCGGCTTCGGGTCGTAGAACCAGTCAATGATCGCGCTATCTTCCTCCTCGTCAAGGTCGAGCTGAATGGAGTCGAGTGGGTCAACGTCCAGTACGTTGTCGCCGTAATCCAAAGGAGGCTCCTCGTCGTCAAACGGAGGAAACCTCATCCGCTTGAAGTGACGACGGTCACGCTTTTCTCTTCGCATTGCAAGCCACATCGAGCTCCATTGCGCATGATAGACGGGCTCAATGACGCGCGGAATCTCGTTGACGAAAGTAATTGCACCAGTGATGTGGTACAACACAGGAACCTCTCGGACTTGTTCCCAAGGATAAGGAATATTCTCGAGGAGTTTCATGACGGCATGCGGAACGTACTTCAGAGCACCAAGATGAACGCGCTTGTCGTTTCGAAACTTCCTGTTGCTCATGTCTCCGTGGTCCTTGATGATTTTGCGTACGTGCTCAGGAGGGAGGTCCTGCAAAAAGTGTCAGTCGACATGAACAATTTTCGGCCAACTCTTCCTACGCACCTGCTTTCCTACTTCAATATAGCCAGCTTTTCTCTTCTCTCCGTAACGCTTGTTCTGCATCTGTTTCCACTTGTGCGACTTTTGTGCAAGAAGTTCGGGGGGCATTTTCGAGCTGGATGGATCAGACGGACCCATCATCGACGGGGGCATCCCTGGTGGAGGAAGAGGCATGCCTGGCGGTAGAGAAGGCATGCCTGGAGGCGGGGGTGGTAGAAAAGGAGGTCTGCTCGCCATCGTCGACGAGAAACGTCGCAGTTCGTGCTCAAGAACAGCGTCGACGATGAAGAGTTTAGTCACTTCGGGAGCGTGTGCCGCAACTCCCGTATTCGGACTACATGTATGACTTTGTGGGCGCGTCAAAGGACACACCAAACAGAACCTTCTCTTCCTCCTCACCGGCCTCACCTTTTTTCGTATCTTCAAGACTTAGGACAATCATGGCTATCCAAGACGGCAACGAGCAGGATATGATGAAGCTATGGATTCTCGTCGTAGATCTCTCGGACGTCATCTCTAGAGTAAAAGCGCAGGCGGCTGCTCTCAGCTCGCAGACACAATTGCTGAAGGTACGTTGCGTTGTCCATCCTTCATAGGACGTGAAATTTCTATTCATATATCTAGTAGACACAAGCTGCACATGCGGAAACAGGATTCGTTCTCAGAAGGTACTGTCTAAACATCAGTTCTCTAGATGATGCATTGACGAAGCCGTCAGATTTAATCAACACCTATCCAAAGGTTTGCGAGCATCCAGAGTTGAAGAAACAAGTTGCTCACTAAGATCACCAGACGAATACGATGCCGAACTAGAACGGATGTGTACAGCGATGGCTGACGAGAACCTGAACCTCCAAATCGACAACAAGCAGCTTGGAACCCTTTTGAAGGAGTACGAGCAAACACTCGAGCATACCATGACAACATTCAGAAAGCGAGCCGTGCGTCCCACATCTCTTTATCTTGCTTGAATCAATACCTAACCTAAAACTCCCAGCACGAAGTCCAAGAGCACGAGCTCTCCTTAATGCGCCAATACGAAACAGCGCTCATCGAATCCGAATCCGCCGCCCTCATCGAACAACTCAAAACCGACACCTCCATCTCCCTCGTCGTCGCCAACGCCTCAAAGCTCCTCCGATCCGTTCTTCGCCTGCTGGGTGGAGAAGAACCCGACACCGCCGGGACCCCTCCGGAGTACGATTTCCTCGGTCTGCACGTCACAGGCGAAATGGACACGTCGCTGGATCGTGAATGCGAGCTTCATCGCTTGCAAAAGGAGAACGAGGAGCTACGTCTGCTCTTAGAGTTGAGCAAACTGGATCCACCGAATCTCCCGCCAATGCTACCAAAGGTTCCACCGGAGTCGATTGTGCCTCGTAGACCGAAGAACCTTCCGAGAGACAGCCATATGAGCTACGGGGACTCTGCAACGACAACGGAAGATGTCGAGCAGCACATGGAGTCACTGCAGTTGCGTCTAGATCGGCGCGACGGTGATGATGAGTTGGAGATTTTGTCGTAGTCTATTCACTTCTCTTTATTGTCGCTTTGTATTGGAACAAGCTGCTGTATTTATCTACTATTCACGAAGGTATTCCTCGACTATCACAGGATAGGATGTTCCTCCACACGTCCCAGACGCCATCTTCTTCGCAACCGACCTCCATACCGTTCTCGCGGAGGATGAAATACTCCCTACCAGGTGTTTGGACGACGGCAAGTTCTTTGTGGAGGTTCTTGCCACCTGCGGTCATTACATGGACACTTTCGACTAGGTGATGCCTTGAAGGTATAGGTTTGAGAAGAATTCTGGGACACAGAGGGGATGGACATACGAAGGCAAGAAGAGATTTACCCTGACTTTCTCCTGCTTTCGAGCAGAGTGATCGTGCACCATCGCACCTCCAGCGAATTCTTGCTGCATCCTGTTAGCCGACATCCATTCTCCACTCACGCTACAGCAGACATGCGGTAAGTCTTTGCCAGCTTTATCATGGATCATTGCTCACCCATTGCTCACAACGCAAGCCATAACATAGCGCTCCGCGAGCTTTCTCTTGTACAAACCAAGAGCACCCTCCTTCTCGATTCGTTTAAGCCAAAGTTTGCTTATTCCTTTGTCGTACTCCTCCGCGTTCGTCCATTTGAGGTGACTGCGAAGCGGTACGGGCGGGGATGAATGAAAGCCAGCGGGCAGCAAACGAGACTGAACGTAGTCGGACCAGTCAACTCGTAGATTCTGATTACTACGCGTCGATTCATCGTGGTCTGTGATTGCAGGCCTTCCAACGACTTCGCATGTTTCTTCCAGGACGTAGAACGATTCCTTAGAGGACTTGCGGCCGTCGTCGTTGTCAATTGACACCATATCGACACACCATATCTCTCCCTTGATGACTTCACGAGCATCGGTGACAAGTAGTTTCCTGCAACTTTCTCCGTCTCCTAGTACGGATATCGCAAACCAAACTCTTGTCAATAAAAATCTGTGCATCAACCCGAAATCAAATTTCCAAAGCCATTATATGCGCATATATCTTACCGCATTGCAATACCCGCCTGATTTTCGTAATCTGGGCTTGCCCATAGATTCTGCGAAACTGGAATGTGCTCGCCAAAGAAACGACTCGAGCAGGACTCTTGATAGAATGTCTGATGCCCTTTCTTCTCTCGTTCTCTATCTCGTAGATAAGGCCAAAAGTTCATCGTGGTAGAAGGATATTGCTGTAAGAGTGTAGCTAAGCGCCTGCCTTGAAAGTTCCTCGATAGAATCTCGACCGCGGATAAGTATACTGTGACACAATAAGCCAATCAAAATAATACAATTATACCGAACTTGCCTGCATATCGAAACGCCTTCGAAACCAGGCTGCAAGCAATGCGTTCTTCATCGTCAAGGCCCGACAGAATGATCGCCCATTTTTGTGCTTCCATGATCGAAATACTCGTTGGTAAGAGCGTGATCAGTTTGAAAACAGGAGACACTGGTGCGCGGTCATAAGGATTTACACTCAGAGGCAAATGCTGAAGAAAATCATTCAGACTGCCATTTGATGCCGTCGACTTCGTTCCATTCGCGATGGGTAATGGCTTGAAAGGTGCTCGTCCAAGCCCACGTCCTTGTACCTTTTCGGCCTGGCGATGAGGTCGAGAAACGGCCTTCGATGGCTGTACTGGATTAATTCGAGTATCCGCATCTCTGACCGGTTTGGGGACAAGATCGGCAGGCTGGGAGGTGTCTCGATGGCGTTTCGCGATCTGGGGTGCAGACGATCTCTGAGGTGTCCTCGCAACTGCGATGTCGGTCCTCGGCTTCTTTTTGGAAGTATTTGACGATATTTCGAATGATTCCCTCCCCCGTTTAGGTGCCTTGTCTTGCAAAGGAGCATGGGGGGCAGACGTCGTAAGTTGTTCCAAATGTCCGATTTGCTTGTTCCCGACCCTTTCTTTGACGGTGAGAGTTTCGTCAAGGCCCGGAAATTCTCCAGATGTGCTTTCAGTGCATATCAACGAAGTTTTGGCTACTGCAACTTGCGATGTCGGCCTTGCAAACGAGGATTCAATTGGAGTCTCCGAACCCAGGCCAGCGATAGTACCAGTAGTTCGAGCGGTCGGTACTTGAGAGCCTAGTGCAATAAGTTTCTCGATCAAAGCAGATTTCCCTAGTTTCGAGTAGCCCGTGATCTTCTTTTCCTTGCATAGCGCCTTCAATTGGGGAACGGTGAGACTTGTGTATTTTGGTTCGTTGGCCGTGTCCATAGTGATGATAGTCGACGGTGAGTCGTAAGTTCTCGTAACCCTTTAGATTTTTAGAAGCTATCTGATGATCGTCACTGTCAGACTCGCGAGTTTCTTCCTTACGATATCGAAAGCTTTGGGCCTGTTCATGCGGAAACTCGTTGAGAAACAACGATTCGGAGCGAGGCGATCATCGCCGGGCGATCAACCCGGATTATTTGAGCGGAGCATCAAATTTCGGCATTTGGCGAGGCATCCATTTTTTCTATAGACAGGAACTAGAACGACAATTTTACCACTAATCCTATTCGCCTCTCATGATATGCGGAAGACGGTTCACCGGGCAGAAAACGGTGTCCTTTCGATGTCTGAATGCATTGTCATTTGCAGCGGATGGCATTTCAAAACTCTGGCTATCCACCTGCGTCTTTCGAATACTTGACTTGTCAAGGTTTACACAGTGAGCGTAAGTGTAATCACACCTCTTATCGTTGTTTATAGAGCCGATTAGCACAAAAATAGTCTTCTTCCTCCCAAAACTTGCCTCTAAAGATCAGATTGTCGCCCCTTCGCCATGATCGTCCTTTCGCCCAGGGCTATGGTCCAAGCAACGCCGCTCACAAAGCATTCGAGTTATAAGCGCAGCATGCCCCAAACCATGGACTCGAGCTCTCAAGCGCTCTCGTATTCCTACAGATCTTGCGGCTACTATCGAGTTGACTCGATACCATTCTTTATTCGAAAGGGAGGATGAATAATACTACTGGTACGCCCGAGCTGGCCACTGTTGTTGCCCTGCAGAGTTATGTACAAAGTGAGTGAAAGTTCAACTCCTGCAAATGGACCTCTCACCTCTCGCAGCTCAAAGGAAAAACGAAACTATCTTCCTATGGTTGCAAGTGACTGGGGGCCAAATTCTGCTTCCCGTTTTACTGCTCACCATCGTCTTTTCACGCAACGTTCATCGAAACCTCGTCTTCGTCAACTTCTGCTGTTCCTGGTTCCTCTCATCAATCGTATATTCTCTCCTGTGAGTATAATGTCTGGAGCATTCTTTGCCCCAACTTAATGTTCTCGAACTCAGCCTATACCGAGGGCGAAGCGATCCAGATAGTCTGTCACTTACTCCTTCGAAACAACTATGCCTGGCACAAGCATCTCTGGTCAACGGCGTACAACCGTTGTCAGTACTCTCTTAAGACTTGAATCACGAAATATAAATATCGAGATTTCTAACAGGACAGCATGCACGACGCTTGGGATTGTAATTCAGGTATTTAACATCCCTAAACCTTTTTTTTCAATATATCTTATCTTCACTCAGCTTTTGTCAAGTCTGTACTCTGTGAAGAAGGGTACCGTGGCGGATAGCTCCAAAGGGAGGCGCCTGTTGACACTGGTTGTGAGTATCCTAGTTGACTCCTTTGATCCGCTCCAGGCTCATCGTTGCATCCAATTCTAGCTTTTAATTTTCCCTTACTTCGTGTTCCTCGTTTTCACCATCGTTTCGGCTGTGGTGAGTCTGAAGACATCTCTCGAGAGTAATGAAAATCTCATTATCGCTCCACTGGCAGCTCGGAAGTCCAGAAGCTCTAACTTCGTTAGGAACGCCTAGACCGAACACCAACCTTGCAGTTCCAGGCGTCTTCTACTGCACCATTCTGCTCAACTCTTCCTCTTTCTCTGGGGCTAAGTCACTGTACGTTAGTCAGTACGGCCTTGGGCACCCTTAAAATTATTGACGGCCTTTCAGCGCAAGCTCTCCGGTATTATTATCTTTCCAGCTCCTTATTCTGTCCTTGTGTCTGGAAGGTAATTGCATAATTCTTTCACTTGGCTGCTATTGAATGTTGACAGTATCCGAACTAATAGCTTTCATTGTGGTATTCATTCTCAAAAATTTGAAGACTTTACGCAAAAAGCTACCAACAGCATGGACACAAGTTCTCATACGCATCGTCGTCTTGAGCGTGCACAGATTCGTTCTGATATACCTACTGTAAGTCCGATACTCTCTTACGCTCCAAGATAAATTTATAAATGGATGAAAATAAGATACAACTCACCTTTGGTCAAGTCCGCGTCAAGTTCTCCGAACGAACTATACGAGAGCTTTGTAAACACCATGTATGTTGGAAATTTCAGTGATTTTATGCAAGCAACAGGTGAGCCATCTCGTTACCACGTCAACAAGAGTGCTGAACATTTGACTTTAACTTCGTCCAGCTCCGATTGTCGTGTTTTTAGTCTTTGCGTCTGAAAAGGTATGGATAGTCCATTTGAATATCGTATCTCAAGTTACTACCGCTTACTATCTCTTGTTCTAAAAGGACGTCTTGAATGCTTGGTGCTTTTGGAGGAGGAAATCGAATTCGACTCCCACCGTGTCGAAGGAGTCGTTCGTCGAGGCTGAGGCCAGTGGCACTCCGTAACTCGGGTCTGCCTGGATGTATAGCCCCGAATATTTTTTCATCGTCCCCTTTAGAACGCGAAAGAGTCTCATGATTCTGGAAATTACGGAGTCTCTTCATCATACGTACAGGGGAAATATCTCTTGTGACTCTTCACTTGGTTTACTTGGGTATCTGCGCTTTAATTCGGATAGGATTTGTACATCGAATTTCCTGCTTTTCTCTCTCTCGGAAACTCTAATAAAATACATGGGCATTTGTGAGCGCGATTGCTCTAAACTCAACCTGCCAAAGGGAAACTCTCGATTTCCGAACTCCGCTTCGGGAATCCCCGAGCCCGCTTCATCCAGCATCCATTTGCCAGCATCGGACGTGTCATCGGAACGCACTGCGATTTCATGTCAGAAGTTTGCAATCTGAAGCGGAACCAATATCTCCTTCATGTCGCTCTCTCTTTCTGGTGGACACCATAAAGAATGCTTGGGAGATTTCATCGTTCAAGCTCAAATTCGCGCGGAGAGCTTCTTGAAAGAGTTGACACTTCATGGGGAGCTTCTGGTCAGTTACCAAAAATTTGTACAAAAAGATCAGACTTATCCCACGTAATGGATGTTTTTCACAGTACATCCGCGGTATTTCATACTTCCGGCCATTCTCAAACGATAACGAGTTGTTATGGATGATGTCGGAAGAAACGAGTGTTCTAAGCAAAATTAAGGCGTCTTCCGATAACGAGGCCGCCTCTTCGTCATAGAGAGCTCCTTTAACCCACGACTACAAGTTAGAGCTCCGAGGCTCGAGCGGAGGTCTCAGCTATTTCGTGGACAAGAAAGGCCGCACCGACGCTTCTAAGGCTTTACGATTGTACGATGCGCAGGTGGGAGTCTATTCGATCCCGGAATAGATGGGGCGTGTAATAATACTTGTACTAGCATCATTATACGGACAGCCGACGAAGGCCCTCCGTCGTCCGTTATTCATCTCACCCATGTCGAACTGGATATATAGAATTATCAAGAAGGCGTTCTCTAAGACGCAACCAGAGTCGAACGTCGGGCAGAGCACTCCGCAAGCAGAGCCCACCATGCCGTCTCCAAAGCTCAGAGTGGCCATTTGGTATGTTAGCCGTCTTAATTGAAACGCGAAAGCGTAAGCCTGACACGTTCATCATTAGCGGAGGTGGTATTGGTGGCCTTGCGCTTGCACTGGTGCTGCACAAATTTTCGAAGCAAGACATCCAAGTCGACCTCTACGAATCGAAGAACGGGTTTTCAGAGTTTGGCGCTGGTATAACAATCTGGAAGAGGACATGGCATATCCTGAAATTGCTGGGTCTCGAAGGTTCTATTGGGCAGATAGCCGTACATCCTCCAGTCGACGCACCAAGTGAGTTATATTGCCGATGTATGTCTTTTATAATCGACAAATAACTCGGGTGCTCCAGAACCGGGGTTTGCCTTTAGGTTGAGCGACAGCGGAGAAGCGACCGAGAATTTCTACAGAATAATTGCACCATGTGAGGCACTGTTGAGAATTCTCAGCAAAAATCATTCCACTGACATTTCTCGATTCCAGTTGGTTCTATAACAGTCCACCGGGCCGACATGGCAAAGATTCTGGTCGACAAACTACCTGAAGGCTTTCGCTCACACTTCTCTAAGCGCCTTGTTCACTATACCGAGAATGATCGCAACATCGTTACAATGACATTCGCGGATGGCACCACGGCTGAGGCGGACATTTTGATTGGCGCCGATGGTGTCAAATCATTCACAAGGGAGAAGATGTACCGAGACCTTGCGAAAGCTGCTGAAAAGAATGGAGACATTGCCAAGGCGAAGCAGCTTGAAGACTTCATTCTACCTAGCTGGACCGGAACTTATGCTTACAGGTCCCTCGTGGAGACTGAGAAGCTGTTGAAAGCCCAGCCAGGACACCAGGCGGCTACGACACCTCTGATGGTGAGCTGCGTTACCCGTGCATTGACATGTCAACTCACGAGAGTATTTTTTTCGTGGCTCTCCCAGTATCTCGGCAAGGGCAGGCACATCGTTTCGTATCCCATATCCCGAGGAAAGTTAATCAACTTAATTGGCTTCGTGTCGCATCCCGAGAAAGAAGGGACAAAACTGGAAGGTCCAGCTGTGATCGATGTTCCGCGGGAAGAGATGATCAGTCCATACGCTGGTTTCGAGACGGAGGCAAGGCAACTAATGGAGGTACGAACATTACGTTGCTCGTATCTTTCTCGCTCTCTGATGTTTGGTGTGATTTATTTAGTGCGTAGAATCGTCCTCAAGATGGGGGATCTCTCACATCCGGGGTTTACCTCAATACGTTTCGGGCCGCGTTGCGCTTTTGGGAGACTCGGTATGCTCGAGAATTTTGTACGCTTTCTATCTAATCCCACCCTCCTTTGGACAGGCTCATGCGATGACGACCAACATCGGTGCTGGTGCCGGTCAGGCCATAGAGGTACGAATATGGTCTGCGATATAATGCATCTACTCATCGAATAACGCCAGGATGCATATATACTCGGACTCATACTATCTGAGGATGTGGTAAACTCGTCGAACCTCAGCGCCGCTCTCAAAGTCTACGACAGCATTCGCCGACCAATTGGAAATGCATTCGTCGAACGTTCGAGGTCGATGGGGCTCGCCTACGAATTCAATCACATTCCAGAGCCTGCGCAGAAGGCCGGCGTCGAGCCGTCGTCACCAGAAGGTCTGAAGTATCTTGCAGATTTCATTTTCGAAACCTGGACTGCGAACTGGCGCGAGCTTCCCGACAAGGATTGGAATGAGGCGCAACAGTTGATCCAAGAGCACTTGTCCCCTCGCTAGCAGGCTCATAATCTTGCAGAATTTCGAATAAAGTAGAGATACTCTTACATGCATAGACTGGTTTCACCTTCTTCACCAGATAATTCACGTTTTTCGCAAGATCAAATGTACATACCGTTTTCATAGCAGAGAAGGCTCTAAAGGCTATTCCGTAGGGTCGCTGCGAACCTGCACGTGGCGGTGCCTCGAGGATCGCAGCCCGATCGCGAACGACTTCTTCGACACTTCACAGTTTCTACGATAGTTATGCAGAGTGAGCGAAACTGCATGGTTGAGTAGATATTATATTAAAAGTCTGAACTTAGGGAAACAGACAAGATATGTGATAAAACTGGCCAATTTACTTTCATTTCAGAAGCCTGTGGCGCTCGGTTTGCAGTCAACTCGCCAACTTCAGGCCGACGATCAGGATGCGCTCGTTAAAGACTACAGCAGCTCCCATAATGGTACCGAACATTGAAATCCGCTGCACCTGTGGTATGATGGACATCTGTTGAGCGATTTTACAAGACAAGCGCATGGTTCCAGTGGAGACGGAGACGGAACCCCGATCGTTGTTCTCCGCGGGGAGCTCACCGCTATTTATCATGAAGACAGAACGAAAGCTTCTAACCGCTCTGATCGATCATACCGTCAGCTTTCGCTGTCGCTCTTCATTCTTTTCACAAGTAGGAGACCTTCGTTGATGGGTGATGCGCACATACATGCAGGCATATGTTCTCCCAAGCGATAATAGTTCAGACAATCGCTTGAGTACCGTGACTCCACAATGATAGTAAATTGGTGCATGTGTTCCCATACTATTCACCTTCAAGTTCAGGTGAATTCAAGTTCCAGGCTTGCCCAGCTTGTTCGCTTTACAGGCACGTATTTTAGTAATTCTGTGAACTAGAGTTGTAACTTTACCACCGGTGTCTAGGCATGCATTCATCACGATAGCAATGATTTACTGGAGATCGAGCCCTAAGAGACGAAAACTGATTGCCTTGCCTCCAACGAGTCCATCTTCTCCATGAGACGTCCGTCTAGTACATGTAGTTCGGCACATCGGCAGACAAGTGATTTTGGTAAGTGGCGCTGCTAAATCGTGATTGCCGATCTTTGCCGATTGGCGACGGTTTGAACGAAAAACGCCCGCTGTCTTTCTCTCACAACCACCTCGTCCCATTGGACTGTCAAATTTGCATCTCATTTCCTCCATCCTCGCCGCCATGCTATGAGTCCATACTTCTGGGAGCAAAATTACACGAAATGTTTGTCAAGATTGCCTCCGGTATGACCGTCGAGCCACATGGCGAAACCGAAAAGTAGGTCCCCGTATGTTTTGTCGCGGGATTCGTAATGAAAACTAACTTGAAGAAGTGCTATCAACACTTTTAGTCAAAAGCGACAAGGACTTTCGAAGCCTGACCTCTAATTTTCTGTATGCGATCGCTACTGTACTCGCCTCAAGGTCGACACTGGCGATACTGTCTACCGAGGTGTTGACACGTTCAATTCGT
Organism: Schizopora paradoxa; assembly: GCA_001020605.1. Classification (NCBI taxonomy): domain Eukaryota; kingdom Fungi; phylum Basidiomycota; class Agaricomycetes; order Hymenochaetales; family Schizoporaceae; genus Schizopora; species Schizopora paradoxa. The sequence goes on from KQ085982.1 coordinate 65,493, forward strand.
GAACGATCCTCGGATAACTAGCAACTGTGAGCATTTGAGAACTATTGGCTCTTAATGCAACCTTTCGAACTCATGTATAGACTGACATGGCGTCGACGCTGCTCGCGGTTCTTGACAGAATCGAGTGAGAAGGATGCTGTTCCTGATGCTCCATGCCTTCTAGCCAATATGCTTCCGATTCCTTTCACGTATATGGAAATGTTTTTCGTCAACTGTGAGTAGCACTTCATACTTTGTTGATCTTATGACATTCACGATTGGTTTCAGATGTTGGAGGAAATCAATCAGAACTGCCAGTCGACCTGGAAATCTTCATGTTCATCTCAGTTCTTATTCTGCGAGGTCGGAGTGGCCTGCCGCACATGCATCTCCTCTTAATGGTGTGTAGTCGCCCACGGGCGACCAATCGCCGCTTCTAACGCTCACACTTCCCAGGTCCGAAATCGCATGATATGTTTTCCCCCGTGCCTACTCAAGGTGATAGCGGTCAACGATTTACACGGAACGTCGTATATCAAAGCGATCGTAACCTTGAAGCAAAGCGCCACAAAGGCTCTGCTGTCAAAATTTCGAATCTGATCAGTGCACCCGGAATACCGCTCGGGAGACTGGCTCGCCTTCAGACCTTTCTTGTGCATTACCGCCCACGAAAAGTTTTGGATCTTAAGATAGTCAACCGCGAAGCACACGGCTGATAGGTGAGTCGCGGACATGTGGCTATATGTAGAGAGAGGGGGCAGGGCGGTCAAAAGGAGTCGGTTCGAGCGCGCACAAGGACCGAAAACCATCCCCATTTCTCCAGCACCGTCGTCGGCTCGCCTCCTAACAGCATCTTCAAAATGTCGGCGGCCATACCGAACTTGGTGACAGTGCTAGTTACCCATTGAATGAATGTGTTGACCTTGCTTCTAACCTGACGAAAATCCGATACAGCTCTGGTCCTCTGGTGTGTATACGTCTATAGCCTTCAAGGTTTTGAACTGGAACCAATAAAGTTGACTCATAGGTGCTCGGATATCTGTTCAATTGGGGCCTCTTCGGAGTACTCTCCGTCCAAGTCTGTAAGTTCATCTAGTAAATGATTATATCGGACGAAAGATTGAAGTATTCATCCCCCAAGATTTCTACTTCTTGGCCTTCCCCAGAGATCGACGAGTGACGAAATCACTTGTCGCTGGAATATACCTGCTCGAGCTCACACAAACGATCTTATTGACACATGACGCATTCGGCACTTATGCGATACACTATGGCGACGACTCGTTCTTGAATAACATGCAGTTGATCCCGCTTTCGGTGCCCATTTTCAGTGGCTTAGGTTTGTATTACACTTCGGTATCTTTTCTATCCTAACATACCATTCGAACAGTCAGTTGCGCTGTGCAAATGCACTACGGATACCTGCTGCGAATGCTCTCCGGCTCAAGACTCCTCGGCTTGACAGTGGCTTTCGTGAGTGACAGTCTGGTAACTGGAGCAATTTCAATCAAGCTTATCGTACAATCGCAGTTTTCCGTCATACAATGTGCTGCAGCTTTCGTCCAGGGTGTCCAAGCATTCATCATTAACGACATCTCTGCATTGGCTACAAAGGCCTTCGCTAGTGAAACGGTGCGCCAAATATTGAATTTAATCGGAAACCTTCTCTGAACTTACTCGTAACACCCTTAGGTTTGGCTTGCAGGAAGCGCTGCTTGCGACTTGATTATCGCATCCGGGATGACCTTCATCGTGAGCTCTTAATCTATTGAGAGTCTTACAAAGCTGATGCGATAGGCGGACTGTAGTTATTACAGAAGGACACTCGACTACCTGCTACTCACGCTCTCATAACTAAACTCGTCCGAATCATTGTTGAAACGGGCTGCCTCACTGGTATGTTCCGCAGACTATTTCTTACATTATTGTGCGAATATTCTTAACACCCCATCAAAGCTTTCACTGCAACCATCCAGATGGCACTCTTCATAAGCTTACCCGACAAGCCATACTTCACATGTATCGGCTTGGCGCTCGCGAAACTGTACTCCAATTCACTTCTTGCGATTCTCAACAGCAGAATCCGCATAGAGGGTGTCCACACCAACTCTACCGCTCAGATGACGGCAGGATCCTCATTGGCCTTCTACGGACAGAGCACTACGAGCCGCCGGATGGCTCTTCCATATGCGAGCGCTATGAGGAAGGACGATAACAACGGGCCTCACGTTGTGGACGTGCGCATTCAGCATCATACGGAGACCTGGACCGCTGCGGACGATATGATCCCAATGGATGACACCGTGAGCCGCTATTCTCTCGCTATAGCAATGACTATCAGCTAACCTTCTACGAATTCAGAAATCTAAGAGCTCGACGACAACCAGAGACTTAGATTCGGTCTTGAGCAAGGCTTGAGGTCGGTTGGACTTCGACGTTGCGTTTAATTGCTTTTTAAGTAAATGCAGTAAGATATGAGTTGGAATATAGGGTCATGTATATACTGTACTCGTCTTCATAGTTTCCTTGTACTTCTGGTTCGCGAACATCCGAGCCTGGAGTGACTAGTGACTTTCGGAAGAGGATTCTTATCCTCAAGCACAGAACGCAGGTGATCATCCGCCACCATCAATTAAAATCTGAAAGGTCACAAAATAAGTTCGGCGTTAGTGCAGAGGAGCTCACTCGTTAGAAATACTGGCACTAAAGGATTTTATCCCGCGTACCTCTTAATCGCAGTAAAAAGCTACGATAAAAATGGGCTCTCTGAGAGTCGAAGATCGGTGCGATGAGATTACGTAAAGCGTAGAAGCGCGTCCCTCCGCGACGTTTTTGTCGCGTTGCGTCGACCATCGACGACGACCGACGACGACGAGAAGATTATTCCGCAAGGCTCGATAGTTCGCGACACAGATACCTTTGAGCATTGCACTATGACTCTCACCTGAAATTTGATCTCGACATGTCGAAGCAAACGACCGAAATACACCGCTATTGTTGGCTATTGTTGCACAAAGTCATCGAACACTCGTCCTGCTTCTCCTACAAGCTTCAAGTTTTCATCCAAACGGCTGGACCCAGTGGAGGAGCTCTCCGCGTTGTCGGGGAGAAGAAATCGTGCGTTGCATTAGACTGCTGATTATTTGAAGTCAAGTTTGTGGCTGCATTACTATGCCCAAGCGAGTGATTCCGTTTGCCTTTCAAGAAGAAAGGATGTTGTACGTGTATTTCTCCACCTTTAATAAACTCGGGATACTTATTGCTGGTTCATCCGGATAGACGTGACGAAAATGAGACCATATCCACTCTTCCTAGTCTGTAAGTACGAGCCATTATCGCCTCGCCTCTACGTACGTTTGCAAGGTGAATCCACTCGTTCGTAAGCCTTGAAGCTTCAACATTTCGTTAGTTTCTCAGCTGGTTGTATTCCCATCGAGAAGTGAGCCATGAAGAAAAACAGACTGCATTCGCGGCCTCTCGAGACGCCGGTCATGATGGAAAATGGTGCTGTTGCACTCAATCTCTTCATCAGACACCGAAAATCCCTTCGACAGCTCCAAATCTGAACTTGTTCTTCAATGAGCGTGATTAGGCCGTGTTGATTCTCTAGCATATGAAAGTGCAAGAGACGGAAAAATTCCTTGTATCAACTCGCGTTTCCAGAAGGATCGCCATACGTGAGTTGCTACCGGTCATGACCGCATTGTAATGAACTAACATTGCTGCAGCCTGGCTTTCGACCGAGGTTGGAGAGTACGAACTGATTGGAAGCAATATCAACTCCTCAAGCAGTGAGTAGTCTGGCGTTCCAGAGAAGTTGGATCTCTGACCTCATTGACGTTTTCAGCAACCCCTTCTGGTGGACTTCGCGGCGGCGCGACGGGAGCTTTTGGCAGCTCAATAACTCCTGAATGGATGTTATTGCAGCTCTCGGAGGTGTAAAAGGAATTATCGAGCACACGTTGTTCAAGGGCTCTTATTCACCAACTTGGGAGGGTGAGGGATTCTCAGTCGAAAACTTATGGTTTTCTTTACTGACGATTATTATCTCCTAAGTTTGTTCTGGGAAAAGCCTACAGCTTTCGACGAATCAATGACATACGAGAAGTTGACGAAGGCACGGCGATCCTGTCTGAACCAGTTCCCGAATCGTCGCTTCACTCTGTGATGGAGCCCGACCATCAATCGTGCTAGCGTCTACGTCGGTTTCCAAGTCCAACTCGATTTGATGGGCATCTTCATGCACGGCGAGATCTCCACATTGAAAATCAGTTTGACGCAATATTTCCGAACTCATATGTGGCAGAAGATCCTTGAAAGCGTTATTTGGGATCTATGCCAAGTGTTCGGTCATCGTCATGCGGAAGGGTTTGTTGGGTAAGTGCATTATTTTCGTGTACATACACTTCGAGTTATGATTTCTTCGTAAAGACCCGCTCGAGGTTCACCAGCTCGATTTCCCGAACGTCGTCATAAAGGATAACGAGCTTCAACTTCCCTTCCAGGCATGCATGAAAATGGAAAGGTGATCTCATTCTTGTGAGTATTACTTGTATCTTCTTCGATATCCGTAATTTTACTCTCTTTCAGCGTGCCACCAAAACATTGATGGTTCTATTCAATAAGTATGGTATGCGATTTCCTCTGATATTCACGTAAGACCCAATCCCTTTTTCGTCTCACAGATGACTGAAATCAATCTCCAGCAACACCGCGTCCTCTCGTTTTCTCGTTCTCCTTCGAAGCCTTTATGTCAATAAGGAGGAGACGAAGATCATTCCGAGACCAGATAAGTCTGTTATCACAGAGCCTCACTTCGTTTGGCCGACGCTTTCAGACTAAGACTGGATGAAGGTCGAAGTTTGACATTCGTCCCGGAGGGCATGGTGTGGAACATGGTACTGGTTTGGCAAATTCGTGGATGCGGAAGGTGAAATATTACATGCCGTTGGACTCGCCTCTACCATTCTGGGCGGAACCGCATCGTCCCTCGCATTTCCTTTCGGTGCGTACTACTCGTTCGGCCTTCCTGAAGAGCCGGACTGACGTTCTTCTGTTGCAGTTTGCAAGCATGGAATCTGGGGACGACAATGTAGATGTTGAGAACAGCCTTGAGCAGCCGATTCGCGTTTTCTTCCTTCCATTTTGTTGTCGTATGTCGTCATGCTAACATCAAAAGTGCATGTAAAGTTAGTCTGGTATCGGGTTGAATGTCATCTTGATCAAAGAAAACCTTTCATTTCTATGGAATAAACATATGAAATTGCTGCTAGTACAACAGTGCTCCGCTTCCGATAACGCAATACATTGAAGAACGAGGAAGAACGAAAGAATAAAAAAGAAAGCCCAAAATCAATATCAAATGGCCGTGAAGGTATCGCGAGATATGGATGCGTCAAAATGCTTCCGAACATGATCGTCAGTGCCTGTGGAGAATAGTGGTGTCTCTGGTGATTGTGGCTCGTCACTCTGATCTTCAGCGTCGACTGGCGTTGCTAATTTCGTACGACGGGGTGGGGGTGGGAGGACGGTTACTCCAACGGAAGGAGGGGATGCCTCTGGCGGGTCCGCTAAGGTTGACGTCGAACGATCGGCTTTCGACGGAATTGGCATGGGAGAAGTCGTCGATACAGGCGATGACATGTTCAAGAAATCGACGTCGTGTGACGAGCTCGACATCTCATTTCCGGACATGTTGAGGAAATTCAAGTCACTGATGGGCTCCCCAATGGCATACTGGCGTCGCTCTTCATTCTTCAGAGACGGAATAGACTGAATAGGGACAAGGGGACGCGAGTTTGAAGTCGATGGAGGCGATGAAAATCGAGCAATGTCTGGAGGCGGTGTAGAGGGTGCGCTCCTCATCCGGAGTCTCTCCTTGAAAGACGTATGCCGCGAGGCGACTGTCGTTTCTTGAGGAGTAGGAGGCAACGGACCAAGTGGAGGTGGCCCTCGAGGAGATGGTGATATGACGTGTGGATTTGAAGAACTTCTAGTGAGCTCAGAGCTCAAACTCCTTCGATGTCCATTAGAACGTTCATTGAAGCTCGGCTCATCCGGGCGAGGAGGAAGCGCTTTGTTAGGTGGTGGCGACAGAGAAAACCGCAAGGCCCTTGGAGAGAACGATTGACGGAATGACGCCTTCCTACCCGAAGCATCCGAGGCACGCGTCGAGGATGCGTCAGCTTGAGGTGTTGGAGGAAGCGCGAAGGTAGGAGCTGGACGTGGGGGCGGAGGCATGGATACTCGTTTCTTCGGTAACGCACTCGACGGAAGCTTACGACCAGACAGGAAATCACCAGGACGCTGGTGACCATTGGACGATCCTGTGCTAACAGCTGAAGTCGACATCCTCCTCGAGTTCTGATTCACACCATTCGGCGCAACGTGAAAATCTCTGCTGCGCAAAGAGGAAGTACGGCTGCGAGGAAGGTCTTGTGACGTTCGTTCGCTTGCTATTGCCGGTTGCGATTGACTCGTCGGTATGGACGGGGGAGGTCCTTGAGGAGGAGACAGCATCTTAGGAAGCTGCTTGCTGAGCCGCACTCTCCGATGGAACGAATTTGAACGACCATGCCCTTCACGATCGGTGGGTCCAGATAGAAACGATGATACAGTCGATGAAGCAGATGCACGTCGAGAACGAAAGCCTGGCGTGCCGAATACTCCAGTTGCAGTACCCAAAGAATCAACTGGAGAGTGTGAACGAGGCTGTTCATCCAAACTCAATCGCCCTCCGGACCCCAGTGGCTCATGCAACACGACTCGTCCAGGGTACGTTTCGAACGAACCCCGGCCGTTAGTTTGCGTCTTCCCTGGCGATGTCCTCGGGCGAATATTACGAGGCGGTGGTAGCAGGCTCTGATGGCCAACGTTGAGAGAGGAAGACGAATCGCCTCTGAAATGCTGCCGGTGCTGTATAGAGTACCAGGAAGGCAATTCGCGATGGTGATCTCTAGGTTTGTCTGAATGCGTTTCCATGGAAAGAACAGCTTCCGTCGCAATAATTGGCTTTGCAAAAGTGCTAGGGACTATCACCGGCGGTGGTGTTGATAACGGCAGATCCTTCGCTTCAGTGCTGGCGTTATTGGCAGGAGTCGAAGACCGTATCATGTTCATCAGTGTCTGACCTCTGGAAGCGAAGGTTCCATTGTCCTCTGAATTGGGAGATGTCTCTTCATTTTTGGTGACCTGAGACGATGCGCGAGATCGGCCGGGAACAGAGAAAAGCCCTTTCAGGCTCGACATCCTCCGTCCATCACCCGTCCATGAACGTACGGTCGGAGTTGGACTGGTGGCCGCAGAAAACCGCCGGTTTGCAAGATCTCGGACTGTGACGCTCGATATCGGACGGCTTCCGAACCTCGAATCAATTCCGTTCATACTGGGACCAACTTCAGCGCCGACGTCCTGTGCTCGGATGGACAGAAGGACATCGAGATCGCCTTTGGGTCCAGCGACAAGGGAAGGATGAGACGACATGCCGAATCCAGCCTTCTCCGCTCTGTTGGAAAGAAGATAAGACATACGAATGCCACCAAGCGGTTACAGTTAATTATCGGGAAAGGGAGCAGTCACGGTTCGTCAGAAAATCGGTCATGAGAACAGAGGATGAAACATGCTTGCCTTTGGTCCAATACAATGCTCTTCAGAGTTGAGATCCAGCTCTGACCTTCGACCAAATCGCTGGTGAATAGGATCCACATCGTCTGTCCATTTTCTTCCAAATTCAGCTCCCTCTTCCTACTCCCGACATCCAATCCGCAAACTTTTACCACAGAACTCTTGCCCGCAACATCGTCATCCGCCAAGAAAACAACAGAATCTTCGTTGATTTCCAGTCGCTCCAATTCCTTTTCATCCGCGGAAGTTGACTTGAACAAATGTAGATGATAAACGGCATTTGTTCTGTCGGAACGAAATCCATTTAGCGACGAAGGTTTTACGGAGGTGGGTGGCGCGGTAAGCACGAGGGATCGAGGGCGCCACTGTCGTGAGAGTCCGAGAGAGAGTAAAGAAGACGAGGGGAAGTGCTTTAATAGAGTAGAAGACTTCTTGGTGAATTGCTCTATTGATCCATAAACGGTCGGGAATGGGGGAAGGTACGAGCCTTTCACTGAAGCTCGCGAAGAGGTCGGCGTCGATGAACGGAAAGGCAAACCAGTGACAGAACCAGGAAGACCAAATGAGATAGAAGTGGGCGTGGTTGGCGTAATAACTCCAGAAACTGAGTTACTTCGTCGGTGGCGGCCTTGCTTGATATCGGCCAATATGCCACTGGGAAGTGCGAGAGGCTTCAACGTTCCATTCGCCGCCGCCTTCAAATTGTCGTGCGAGTCCATACTTTCCAGATGAACCTCCTGGAAATCCTCCCCAAAGCTTTCGCCGGTTCCGATGTCTTCGTACGACTCTTCGCCGAATCTTACGCTATCATTCCCGGTTATCCTTGAAGACGCGTCTTCGCGAACGAGAGGGCTTAGACCAATGGATTCGGCTGCGGCTTCACGTAGTCGTTCGCGCTCCTTCTGTTCGCTCTCTGCTTCCTCATCGCGACGAGCAACAGCCCGATTTCCCGTAGCTGCACTGATTTCAATGACATCCTGAATTTGCGATGCAGAGGGCGGCTGAAGCGCCCAATGGCCTTTCCCTTTTGACTTTGATTTCCAAGGTAACGTAGGTCCTCGACGCTGCGGTGCATCATTTACGTGTTCTTCCTGACTGCGTTTACTGATCCGTCGCCCAATCGTCACGCCAAACCCACGGCTAAATCCTAGTACGTCAGAGGCTGCAACGAGCAGGCTAGCTCGATGTTTCCTTGCAGTCTTTTCTGGTGGAGGAATGGTGTTGCCTTGCGCGACAGACGACCCGTTTGGAGAAGATTCATTGAAATGACTTGCGAAGGGATCTGGGTCTGACAATAGTTGGAATAAGTCAGCAAACGTGATGGTTGCCAGACCATGACAAAGAGCAGAGAGTTGAGAGCGGGTAAATTCATGAGGGTATGAAACGGTAGAGGATGAAGGATGAAACAGGATTTTTCGGCAAATACGGAAACAAGGCACGAGTGGAAGAGAAAAACAAAGTGTCAGGCGTGGTCAGGGAGAGTGGAAGGCGACCATGTCACAGAGTTGAATGGCATCAAAAGGGCAAAACAGGGGGGAAATAAACGAGCGAAGATTAACGTTGAGCATGGCCGACGAAGCGCTTTCATATCCTCGTGGAAGACGAGTGTGCTATGATCGGAGCGCAACATGGCGAGAGGCACTTCATCGACCGCCAAAAAAATCACATTGACGGCGGATAAAGCGGCGAGGACAGGCGAGCTAAAGCGAACACACTCACCAATTCCAAAGGAGCTGCCCTCCATGTTACCGTCCACACCACCCCCTTCCTTCCCAAATGCCGAACCTCTTGCGACCGAGAGAGAAGACAGCGTGCGGTTACGACCGTTCAGGCTCGCGAAGGCGTCAGGAAGCCGCGTGGTCGCCTTGAAAGAACCACTCGTTGTTGGGCTTAGCCGTTGTGATGAAGACGGTAGGAAACCTCCGTCGACAGGCGAGCTTGCAGACGCTGTCGACGCTCGAGAGGTCGCTGCTTGCACCGTCGTCGAGGTCAGGGTGGTGGCCGTTCCATCCTGCGGAGACTTCGAAGATGGAATCAAGCGCGTGAGAATGATACAGCGAGCAAAAAATACAGCGAGCTCACTGTGGGCGCGTTCCCGGAGTGCTCGGCAGGCATGTCGGGCGACGGGCGACGGGCTTGGCGGCGACGACGACCGCGACGACGAGCGACGACAACGACAACGACGAGCAACGGCGGTCGACCACAACTTTTTTTGCTCCAGCGCGTTCCCGGCCGACGCGCCTATTTCGTCGTCGACTTACGGCAAATGTTACGTAATGTATGTTATTAGCGTGTTCGAATCGCCGCTTGAACTTCTTGGACCTTTACCTCCTTCCTCCTCGAAAAAAAATCCTCGCCGAAATTTCGTCCGCTCGATCGTCTGCGAGCTTTGATACATCTTCGGAAATGAAGTCTGTGCTTCGTTCTATGTCTTTTTTCGATCGATAAATAACGGGGGGCAACCTCAGTATCGTCTGGAATGGAGACTTGACCGCGTTTGCACCTATGGTCTCCACCGACTGGCAGTACCCGGCGTAGAGTGCTTCCTCGCAAATGAAATGCCAAATGGCAGTCGCCGACCCTTGCAGCGATAGCCGGGAAATGTCTGAGGTGGATTTGGTCGAAGGTCGATCCAGGTCAAGGTTCATGCCACGCTTACAGTATAGGGTATCCATATGGCGCGGCCAAATCTTTTTCTCCAAATTGCTACTTCAGACGATCATCCCTCCTGGACGCCCAAATATTACGCTTAACGCGTTGAAACACGACATCTACGAAGCGACTCTGCAAAAGCGCAACGGTTACAGCAACGTTACAGAAATCTATAGTCTCCGTCTCGGCATGGTGTATCCATTGCACCTGCTTTAGTCACCCCTGTATCGAGGTCTCGCAACTCTGACGACTACGACGCTTCCGCGCGGTTCAGGCAGAGAACCCTTCACGATATCATCCCTGCACCGACGTCCTGGATCTTAACGGAGGACGTACCAAAAGCTTGACTAAAATTGCCTCCGCAACTGCCTGGCCGTTTGCATTAGCTAGTACACAAGCTTAATATATTTCGTTCTTGCATTTAATGCAACCGATCCGCTCATCCCCTCCTCACCGCCCTCCAGTCTAAAAATCGCTCGCTCTCATCTCCCCGACCTCCTGGGTTTGGAAGCAGGCGGAAACTTTTGTGCGTATGCTCGCATTGTGACATGGCCTTATAACTGACACGCCACGCTTTCTCCACGCCTTTGTGTTTGTCATTAGATTCCGAGTTGCTTGTTATCTGCGTCGTCGAGAGCGCTCTTCTTTCGTATTCAACTTCATCTGTGAGTCTGGGGATCACCACTCAACAACGACGCGACGCCTACACGATGGGCTATTTTCTGAACTGCTTCTTGGTTCCATACAGCTTCTCTCAAACACTCAACCTGTTGCACTGTCCCAGAAGAGTATTTTAGGGCGACAATAGAAACTACTTGACATATTTAGTCGGTGAGTGCGCTAGCGATGTCTCCTCGCCTATATCTTCGCCAATGGATAATGACGATAATCGCAAGAAACCCAGCCCTCCTGAGCAACCTAGAAGGCCTCTTAAGCGACGTAGAATGGACGATCAAACCGATCCTCAAGATTCCTACCCCCGACAGCGAGAGGACAGGCGTTATACGACTGTATCGCGTGAGTGGACGGAGGCACGTCTCCCCCGAACGCGTCGCTCATTTCATAATTACAGCGCGGCATCCCCATTCACAGCAGCAATTACTGGGAGATCTCTCGATGTCGAGGCAATCTACATCCGCGTCTGCCAATTACCCCCAGGCCGGTTCTATGTCGCACGCAGGATACGATCCGGTCCACGACCCATATAACGTGCCTCGCATGCCGTCCACAAGTCAAAGCGGGTCAATTGATCCTTACGGCGCTGCAGCATTCCCAAGAGATGACCGTGCCCACCCCCAGTACGGGTACGGAGGAGCCACGCGGGACGATGTGCACTTCAGGCCAGCAGGACTCCCCAGACTCGACGACACTCGTCGCGAACGCCTCCAGTACACCCCTTCGCACGAGCTGGAGTCGTTGTCGTACAGAGCGCCCACGCACCCGGCCTCCCAAGCGATGCATTCGTTCCGGATCCAGTCCGCTACTCCAGGGAATGAACAGCACCCCGCGTATTCTGGCGCGGTGCCCGAGACTCCGAGCACGTACCCGTCGCTCCCCCCTCTGACCGTACCAGGAGCGCAGCAGACGGATGACCGGGCGGGGAGCAGGCGCATAGTCATGGCTTGTCATCAGTGGTAAGTGGTTCCGTTAATGAAACAGGGCAAGGCATCAATCCCGTTTACATCCCCTCTCCAGCCGCGCCCGCAAAATCCGCTGTGATGCAGATCGTCCTAGCTGCAAGAACTGCGTTCGGAGACGTGAAGAGTGCAAATACGACGAGAAGCCTAAGCGCCGTGGCCCAGACAAGGTGCCAGGGTCGCGCATGAGGTCTTGCAAATCGAAGAAGCAAGGAGGTGAGGCCTCTCCCTCTGAGCCCTCCGGCTCTGGTTCATTTTACAGATCCCCAGACGCCTAGACGACCTATCTTTTCATCAATTATAATTTTTCAAGCGGACTCTTCGGATTTTTCTTTTCATACTTTGCCGCTCATTCATTTATGCCTCGTTCTTCCGACCACGAGCCTCCCTAGGACATTTCAGCAGAGGGTCGCTGCTTAAAACGTGTCGATGCCTTGTCAGATCTGTCAAACAACTACATGTATCATAGATCCATCGTTACTCTTTGTGCTGTAGGGACTCTGACAAATGGAATTCTCCAATGTACCACCTGCATATACGCGTTCTCCCTCTCCTTCAACGGGGTCGCCGGTGATGGCTCGGACGCCGTCTGCAGCGATACGAATGTCTTTCTGAGTTCTTTCGACTTCCAGCGCCAGTCGCAAGACGCTCATCGGTAGTGACGGCGTTCCCCCATCACCATGCCCCTCATGTCAAAGCCCCTATAGATTGATTCCGTCATCAGAAATGTACAAGTTCTCATACTTCAGATCTTCACATCAAGCGACGGAGAGAAGGACGTCTTTCGTCGGCTAGAGAAACGCCGCAGACGCGACGATCCCTCCTCAAAATCCTAAATTTCTTTATTCGGGTCACTATATGCGCGTTCTTTATGGCGAAGCGCTCACGCTTTGCTATTTCATTGCACAACTTCTATTGGCATGCTCGGAAGTTTACTGACACGATCAAAGTCAAATGGCTAAAATGGCCACGTGCATTTCGCGTTTCCTACCACACCCGCCGTGGTCTCTGGCTTCGCTGGCAGCCAACAACGTTGACGACGACGGAATCGCAGACTCAGAGACCGCCTTTCACCGAAGTAACAACTAACGACGGAACTATATTTCTGAAGGTAATTTGTTGCTCAAGAGATTTCTAGAACTAGCTTGCTTCTGCCGCCGGCTCGAGACTTGTATTTGATAAGATACAAGATACAGTTGCGACGAAAGTGCCCAAAGTAACCTCGTTCTGGCCGGCGAAGCTTCGTGTTACGTTGCTTTCAAAGAGTATGACACTTGATATACGCAAACTCAACTTCTGGAGTAGAAGCATCGGCCGCGAAACGAAACCGTCGTCGAGAAATGGCACCGCAAGAGAACCTCTCCTCGAAGGCGATGTATGACCTCGCCGGTCGCGTGGCGCTCGTAACGGGAGGTGGGACAGGCATGTGAGGCCCTTTAATAATTATTTCAATGCATAAGTTTCCAAGAACTGACCATTCTCACTCCGAAAGCGGTCTAATGATCGCTCAAGGTCTGGCAACGAACGGTGCAAAGGTATATATTTCTGGTCGCCGAAAGGACGTTTTGGAAAAAGCAGCTTCGGCTTTCAAAAACACCGGTGACTCTTCGGGATCCATGCACCCGTAAGTATCATAAGAAAGTCAACTAAGCATGCTTATATGTGATGGCCTCCTGCTTGTCAGATTAACCATGGATTGCACGGATAAGTCAAGCATTTTAGCCGCAGTCAAAGAGATCGAGGCGCAGGAGGGCAAGCTGCACATCCTTGTGAACAAGTAAAATGGTCATCCTCTAAGAAAATCATCTTGCTAATGCAATCGGTAGCTCGGGACAGACTGGACCTGTATCCACGTTCTTTAATGACAAGAGTGCTCCCGAACATAAAGATCCGGGTACCCTCGCACGCGCGCTCTTTGACAACGAGTCCTTCGAGGGATGGAGCGATCTCTATGCCATCAACACATTTTCTATATTCTTCGTATCTACGGCGTTCGTCGACCTGCTTACCAAGGGAAACACGACGGGGGGCGGCGTTACCTCTAGTATCGTGAATATAACGAGCATGAGCGGCATACTGAAACTCGCTCAAAGACACGTAGGTCTTCCGTTTGAAGCACCACGCCGACGAACTCTGACTGTTCCGTCCTCCGTTAGTTCGCATACAATAGCTCGAAAGCGGCCGCTTCGCATCTGACCAAAATGCTTGCAACAGAATTCGCGCTGAAGGGTATCCCGGTCAGGGTGAACGCTATTGCGCCAGGTCTGAACTCCGCTCCTTTTCTTCGCGTTAAAGTTCCCCCGATTCTAATGCATCTATTCACCAAGGTCCATACGCGTCCGAAATGACGATGGACGAGATAGTAGGACCCGAAGAAACCCATAGGGTTAGTCAGTGTGAAGTTCCGCTTCCCGCGCAGCGGGCAGGAAAGTGAGCTACTGTTCCAATTTTGTTTTATTGAACTTCTCCTTCTTACAATTCTAGTGCGACGGAAATGGCGGGGACGATCGTTTACCTTGTTTCTCCCGCGGGGGCTTACGTGAACGGTCAAGAAATTGTAATTGACGGAGGAGCTTTGGCAGTAAATCCCTCCACCGCATGAAATTCATAATTTTGAGTTTAAGAAGACAAATGTAGAGATAAATAGCAAAGGAAATATGATTGTCAAAACCGACTCTGCGTTTGACGCTGTGATGATCGCGAAACCCTGTCGATCATCGCCGCCCCTGAAGCGACGACACGTGGTATGGATGCGCCTTCGTGGCTTTGCCCGGCTTTCCGTTGAACCACGCACACGACAACTCTCTTTTCTTCGCCCATCTTGCTTATTTCTGATGGATTCAAAGAGTAAATTTGACTGCATTGTCGTAGGAAGTGGCCACGCGGGCTCCTGTGCTGCTCTTTCCGCCGTTCAACATGGATGCAAGCGGGTCGTTGTTCTCGAGAAAGCGCCTCAAGAATGGGGCGCACCGAATGGGTTCTTCACAGCGGGAGCCATGAGGACGGTGCACGCAGGACTCGATGACGTGCTACCAATCGTATCGAATGTTACTCCTGAGGTCGCATCGACAATCGACATGGACCCATACACGCCAACAGATTTTTCAGGCGACATCCAACGGCTATCAGAGAACCGCTCGGACGAGGCCCTCGTCAGCGCGTTGGTCAGCGAGTCCAGAGAGGTGGTCGAGTGGTTGGCGAGGGACGTCCACGTGCCTTTCATCTTGTCTTTCAACCGACAAGCGTACGCGGTCGAGGGGAGGCAGAAATTTTGGGGAGGCATGGTGCTGAGTGTTATTGACGGCGGCAAAGGCTTGATCGCGGCGCATCAAGCGCGTCTGAAGGAGGCTGGGGTCGAGACTTGGTACAGCTCTCGCGTCACGGAGTTGCTCGTAAAAGAGGGTGAAATTGTCGGGGTGCATGTCGAACGCGAGGGGAAGACGATTGCCTTGCACAGCTCATCGGTCATTCTTGCTTGCGGCGGATTCGAAGCCAGTCAGGAATTACGAGCCAAATATCTCGGAGAGGAGTGGCGCCGCGCTAGGGTGGGTGCTTATCCCAATTTCAACATATTATGTTCGCGCATTTTTTTTCGCCGAAAAACCTTGAGTAATTCCTTGTTTTCTTCGTTTCCATTGTCTGCAATATTACGTCTCGGCTGATACCTCTTGTGAAATTTCTGCGTGCAGGTTCGCGGGACGCCTTACGACACTGGCGACGGCTTATCGCTAGCGACAGCTGTTGGAGCGGCTCTTCGTGGCGATTTCAGCACAACGGGCTGTCACAGCACCTGTTGGGACGCAGACGCACCACTTGACCGAGGAGATCGTATCCTAAGCAATCAATTCACGAAATCAGGCTACCCGCTGGGAATAATGGTCAATATTCACGGCGCCCGCTTCGTCGACGAGGGTGCCGACTTCAGAAACTACACCTACGCCAAGTTTGGACGCGCCATCCTGAACCAGCCTGGCGGGGTGGCTTTCCAGATTTACGACGCGCGGGTGACGCCTTTCCTTCGCGTCGAGGAGTATGGTGACGACGTTGTGAAGAAGAAAGTGTATGCAAGTAGCCTGCACGAACTCGCGCAGAAGCTTTCTTCCGAGGGCTTAGAACGACCTGAACGCTTTGTCAAAACGGTCGAGCAATACAACATCGGTGTAGTCGGGTCTGAACAAAGATCAAACGCAACCTCTCAATCGTGGAATCCTGCCGTCAAAGACGGATTATCGACCAGTGGGATTTCACCGCCGAAGAGCAACTGGGCCTTGCCCATCGACTCTCCGCCGTTCCTCGCTGTCAAAGTAGCCTGTGGCATAACCTTCACATTTGGAGGACTCGCGATTGATCATGAGACCAGTGCCGTGCTCAGGGAAGATAATTCGCCAATAAACGGCCTTTATTGCGCGGGGGAATTGGTTGGGGGATTATTCTATGGCAATTATCCTGGAGGAAGTGGCCTGACCGCAGGCGCTGTTTTCGGCCGGAAGGCAGGTAGGTCAGCTGCAGAGCGAGCCCATTCACATGCCAACAAAGATTGATTTTCGAGGTGAGTTTCCAAGTCCGATGATCGTCAACAAGCGAATTGACATTTCATTTATGCCTGACGAGAAACGACAGCGCACTACTATACAAAGGTCTCGTCGAAACGGCTAAATTGACTTCAAAATAAGCGGCTCTGTGAGTAAATGAAAACCACGTTCTGATAAGCTATTGGACAAAATTAACGGAGTACACTAGAAAGGATCGATATACAATTGAGTACGTTTCGGCGGGGTATAAGAAGCCAAAAAAGATGGATGAACGTGAGGAAATAACGAGAGATCATGCTTTCATAAATTCAATTGTCCAGAATTTGCGGGACCCAGTCTCACGCGGACATGGGACTTACGATGGAGAAGCTTAAAGAAGAGAGAAAGAAGCGATCGTCAGTCTCCCATGAAAGTATAGATTAACATTTCCTTACGCTTTTGACTTCCAGCCGTCCCCATCCGCCGCGGCATCTTCACGCTCGTACTGCTTCCTGGACCATCCTTTCTCGTGGCCCACATTGGGTAGGAGCATAGAGTCACGCTGCGGTACGATTCTGAATTGCGAGTTCCTCTTGGACTTGACACTGGAAGCCTTCGACGCCGTATCGCTGGACTTGGTGTGGAAGTACTGGAGAAGGAAGAGGAGGGAAAAGAAATCAGGAGGTGAGCGGGACAGCGCTAATGAATGTGTGATAATCTACCTCTTTCAGGACTTGAGTCTTTGAGGTGTCCTCAGATTCGTCCGCGGCAGCCATACGGTCGCGCACGAGAACTGTATTAGGGGGAGGAGGGCGGTAAGCGGCGGCACAACTCAGTTGAACGTCTAACCCACCAAGTTGGCCATCGACGTACTCAAGGCCGGTTCGCACCGCATCTTGAATTGCCTTCGAGATTTGCTTCTTAATTAAACCGGTTGCCAGCGGGCGCAGCGTCTTGTACAGCAGGTTGTGTTTGCTCTGCGGCACACACAGACAAGGTGTCAGTTATGAAACGCGAAGAGAAAAACGCGCCATTTCGAACTCACATCGCGAATGGCGAATTTCAAGGCGTCGACTTTCACGTTGACACTCTTTACCTTGAAGAGGCTCGCACCATTGGCTCGGTCCTCCATGGTGCTGCTGATTTGAATTTTCACAGAGATACCCTTCCCGCCCAGGAACACGTCTGCCAGGCCGGAGTCGCTAACCTTGATACCGTTTTTCTTGCGATAGTAAAAGGCGACGTCTTTCATGTCGGCTTGGATTTGGGACAGCGTGAGTGTCAAATTGTGATGATGCTCATCCTTGATCGTCTTGTATGGCGAAACTTTGATGTGGTTTTGTGTGTTCAATTCCAGGACCCTACGGACTCGTTAGTACTTTCCTATCGACAAGGTCGTCAAAGGCTTACTTTGGGAAGATATTCTGGCCCTGAAGCGTCAAATTCTCCAAGACGAGGTCAAGCTCGTTGTCGGTGTACTCGATCCTTGGAATGGGGACATAACCGATCTTGTCGACCAACTCAGGAAGGATGACCTGACGGATGTCTGACCAGAGCTGATTACAAAAGCCGTCAATACCCGCCAAGAATCCCAGGAAAACTGCAAAAGAAATTGAAGATACTCACGTGAGGCTTGTATGTCAAATTGCGGCTGTCGTCGAAGAGCAAGTCTTTGATGAGTTTACTCCACTCATCCGTGAGGGTTTTGTTCAAACGATCGTCGGACCACGCCTTGAACCAAGATTCGACGGCGTCGACCAAGGCGTCACGGTGACCTTTATATTTCTCATCGAAGAAGCGGCGAGATTCGTCTCGAAGCTGGCGAGCTTGGCTTTCGAACAACGGTGCAAGGATGAAGCCCGGCTCGAGCAAAGACTGGGTTTATGGATTAAACTCTGCATCTCGAAAGATATGAAACGGCGAGCACGGACCTTCCTAACGAATGTATCAACCCTGCCCCACCAAGCTCGAAGTTCTTCGTCTTCCTGCGCATCGTCCCAAAGTCTTTGAGCGGCGTCGATCATGCCGTCCATCCTCTGGCCATTCGCGCATCGCTCGAGGAAAGTACGCATTTCCGAGGTCGCCTGATTTAAGTTGGGATCGGAGAAGAGCGAGTTCGTCTGATTGGCGCCCGCGGACGCGACGCGCCTTCCGTGACCAAAGTATGCCTCCAGCTGCGACAGGAACCAGGAGAGTGACTTCTGGTACGAGGGGTGGCTCTGGCATTCAACAACGACTTTCTTAAGGCGATACACGATCTGGTCGCGTCGCTCGGGCGGGAACTGCTCCTTGAGATACTGCTTGGTGTTGTCCAACTCAGCTTGGGCACGGTCTTTGTGCTTGTCTGGAACGCGTCCTGTCAGTGCAGAGAAACGTGACCTGAACGTCTTCTTAGCCGTCGTCGTGTCGCCCTCTTTGACGGCAGTTGTGGCGGCGTCCCCTACGGGCGGTTGGTCGATTTGAGTCTCTTTGACAGCTGCTGGAGAAACCCCAGCCGTCTCAGCGGCGGTCGACTTCAGGCCGTTCACACTGATGTCTTTGCGCTCAGGCGAGTCTTCGAAATGATGTGTGGGCGCGGCGTTGTCGACCTGATCCAATTCCTCTTGGGCCGGACGAGCGCGCTCCGCAACGTTCGATGCAGCATCGGCGAAAATACCCCGTCCGACTAACTTGAAGTCGGAGAGGAGCTTGCGCGATTCCTAAGGAAACTTTAGGGTCAGTATCTAATGCATGGAAAATGGAAGGGAATGACGCACGCTATTCGTGATGAGAAGCTGGAAGAGAGTTCGCAAATGCTCCAACGCTGATACGAAATGTCCGCTCAGAATTCGGGCGAAGTCACCAAGTGCAATTCAATTCGTACCTTCTTGTGCGTCCTTCCTCGCTTCCTTCTCAGAAACGGGGACATCTACGTCAGGTTTATTCACACTTGCTCCAGTCGTGTGGTAGAAAAACTGCTGGACAACTTCGTCCGCGTTCTTCTCCTTCACGAATCTTCGCGCCTTTTTTCGTAATATATAGTGTTAGCATGAAGTCCTTCGCGCGTGTCCTATCAAACCACTCACTGTTTCAATGATATTCTGCGTGTCGCGCACGAGTTTCTGTCCATCGGGACTCAGCTTGCCAGTGTTGATGGGTGAGTGGTTAATTGTATAGGTGAGCATCTCGTCGATCTGCGCGTTGTCTGGCATGCGGCCATTGCGGAACGCCTGGATGATGCCGTAGAATCGCAGCTTGCGGTCAACATCCTGCTCCTGCTGCGTCTTGTCGACGGGCGATGCGACAGAGTTCTTGGGTGGATTTTCGCTGACGACTTTCTGGGCGTCGGGGAGGGACATGGTGGTGGTAGAGGTGAAAGAAGAGAAATGTGGGGAACTCCTGAGTGCAGCGCGGGCTCTGTTTATATGAAATTTGGCTGCAATGAAGGATCTGGAAGGGGAAACGCGCCATTCACGTCTTCACCACCGATCAGCTCTCTTCCGCCTTCATTCATGACGTCATGAGCAGGCCATCACGTCATTACCAGTAAACACCGTTATATCCGAGCCGATTCAATTTTCTCCGACTTCTCGAGCACACTGGGTTCTCCAACCTTTATTTCACTTCGCAAGTCAAATGTGACAATATTATTGTCATTTGTAACACTAGTGCTGCGACGGACGGCGCTTCAGAACCCCTTAAGTAGCTTCAAGATGCGTGTATGCACGTAGCAAAGCGCAAAATGAAAGCCAGTTTCGCCTATAAAACTATTGTGTACACTGGTGTTATGGGACTAAAGCAATATCCAAACGTATCGAATTCTTCACCCCGAGCATACACAATTCTTCTTATTACAAGGAGACAAGGACATCACAACTTAGCCGCCTGAGGTTTACGCATGCGTGCCAACCCATCAATGACATCCTCCGCATCGCTCTCAATGCGCTTCAAGAGGTCCTCGCACGTCGGAATATCATGAATAAGCCCAACGCTCACCCCCGCCGACCAAATCCCCTTATCCACATCCCCCTCCTCGTACACAAGCCTCCCGCGCGCACCCGCAACAAGCTCTCTCACATCCTCGAACTTCGCTCCCCCTGGCCGACGCTCGATCGCGACGACCTCTTTCGCGACTTTGTTCTTGTACACGCGCGCGGTGTTGTGCAGTGTGCGGAAGATGTGCACGGTGTCGAGCTCCGTGGAGTTCACGATTTGCTCCTTGATCTTCTGGTGGATCGGGCTGCCGAACAAGAAAACGTTTTGTTATTTGGAATTCAAGAGTGCGGAGCCGCAAGCGGAATGGACTATAGGCGTACCTCTCCACCGTACACATGAAACGAGTACCTGAATGCGGAACATAGAATTTAGTTCACTGCAGAACACGAACAAATTCACAAAGGGAGACTATACCCATATTCGCTCCCTGTTATCCACTACGGTCAGTGTGGATATCCTAATAAAGTGAGACGGAGCGTACCGCTGCGCCAAGAGCTAGCACCGCTGCAAGACCACGACCATCTGCGACACCTCCAGAGGCAATATATGGGATGTCTAGTTCTTGTGCGGCCCTCGCGAGCTACAGAACGCAATTCAGAAGAGATTCGATGTGACCAAGTGCGCATACACTCACCAAAACCAAGCCTCCAATATCGTCCTCACCCGGATGTCCTGCACCTATAGAATTGTTGTATTTAGCAATGGCGGGAGCGAGATACTGGATTCATCGTAAAAGACTCACATTCAAACCCATCAATACTCAAAACGTCAACGCCATGTCGGGCAGCAGACTGTAAGTGGAACTTTTAGTATCGCATGAGATTATTTCTATCATCAATGCGCACCTTCGCATGCCGAATAGTCGTACACTTATGTATAACCACACACTTCTGCTCCTTCAAGTACTGCACCAGCTTTCCCGCTGAAAAATGATTCGTCAAAGCATCAGTAGGCTCCCAAACGCGCATCAAGCACAAGAAACTCACGGTTGCTGCCCGCCGTCTCGAAGATCCTGACACCCTCCTCGACAGCTGCGCGCGCAAAACCCGCGTAGTCTGGCGGGACGATCGTCGGGAGAATGGTGATGTTCACGCCGAATGGTTTGTCCGTGAGCGTGCGCGTCTCGCGGATGGCGGTGCGCAGCGCGTCGGGGGATGGTTGGGTGAGTGCGGTGAGGATCCCTGAGACGGCAAGCATTTAATTGATAATAAATGCGCGTTGGAAATTCAGGATGAAGGAGACACACCGAGTCCGCCAGCGTTCGACACGGCGGCTGCAAGCCTTGGCAACCCCACCCTTCCAGCATAATCATCGTGAACTTTTGCTCGTCGCCACCACTACCCAGCTGTGAAGCGTACCATTGCATCCCACCCTGTACCACTGGTCTACAACGCACATAGTTCAGCACCGTGCTGCGAGCTGACGTTGAGGAGAGCGAAGCACGTACATCCGGATCCCAAGGAGCTTCGTCAACTTCGTTTCGAGCATTCTGAAACTTCAGGTAGGTGTAAGTTGTTGGATAGGTCCTGAACAGCCTATGCCCAAGACAATGAACGTCACTCGTCGTGGTCGTCGATGGATGAGTTGTTCATCGTCGCTCTCGGTTGAGTGCAGCGTCCCCGACCGGACAAGAGCGTGTTTCTGGACTTTCCTTTTTTGAATTCTGACGCGCGACGGGCGGCGGGCGTCTATAGTAAAGCCATCCGAGCGAATATCCGAATACATGCATCACCAGCGATTTCTCTCTGTTTCCATGTGTAACAAGCCTTGGACTTTCAATCAAAAGGTACACTATAAAGCGATGAGATTAGGAAAAACTATAACGTATGCATTGTGTATTAATATGATCCATAAAGTCCTCAAAATCTCAGATGCGAGTACAAGATGAGAAAGACAGTGTTCGCAGCGAAGCAAGTACTCTGTTACAGCGTTGTCCATATTTCAACCATTTCAACAAGCAGATTACGCAATCGCGGGTGCTTGTGTAGCAGGTGCGATGGCAGGGGTTGGTGCCAAAGCGGCGGCGGGCTCAGTGACGACTGCAGGTACAGTATCTGACGTTTCCACCGCGCTCGGCGCGTTCTCTGGTGCGGGCTCGGTTGCAGCGGCCTCGGTGGCGGGCTTGTCCTCGGAAGGAGCTTCAGCCGTCTTGGGTTCGGGGGCTTCTTCCTTGGCCGGCTCGGCGGCGGGTACAGCGTCTGGAGTAGGCTCTGTGGCGGGAGCGGCGGGCGCAGCAGTCGTAGCCTCCGTCGCGGGCTCAGATGCAGTGGCGGTTGCTGCAGCAGCAGGATATGTCTTCAGCCAGTCTTGAACGAACTTGTGATGAGCCTTGAATTTGATTGTTGATTCAAAGAAATCCCTAAGAGTTCAAATATATTCGTAAATTGAAGACAGATGAATAACGGCCTCAGCTCACTTGACAGTCCCGTCCGCGTCGATGACGAAAGTAATCCTCCCTGGAAATCATCGTTAAGTAGATTCAAAGCATTTAAGTCTAAGCGCCTTACCAGCCTTGGTCAATCCAAATAAACCTTTACCGACACCATACGCCTTCCTGACGTCCCCTTTCTCGTCGCTCAAAACAGGGAACTGAACAATGTAGGAACAGATATCAGTTTCAATATTTGAGATCCAACTTTGGAAGATCAAGTAAATCTCGAAAAAGAAAAAGAGAACTCAGAGGCTGGTCAGAACTCCGAAAGCTGTTAGGTGAAGCTTTTGTCAGCCTTATCGCGAGAGACGTCGCGAATACGGGTTCAGGCGGAGAGCTTCCCTTTGGGAGCTCCCACAATGCTGATACTCCGCGAAAGCCAACACAGCATAACGGCCCCTGAAGCCCAAGTAACCTTTCGCGGCAAGGCGGCGACAAAATGGATATCTTCGATCACACTGATTGATACGCACATTGAGTTTGTTGTCCTTAACGAACTTGGCCTGCTTCTCGACGCCGTCAGGACTAATCCCGACAATCTCGACACGAGTGCTTTTGAAAGCCTCCTCTGAACGGACAATGATCAGGCTGAGAATATGCTGATATATGAAGAATAATATGCGACGAACCTGACAGGGCATCTCTGAAAGTACACGCCTCCGCTGTGCAACCCGACGTTCCTGAGAGAAAGTCAGATGTGGAAGGCATAAGTCACAGCGAATGTCGAATCTCACCTGACTCTGGATAGAAGAAAATCGCGGTTGGACGACCGCTAGCGCCGGGTGTGAAGGTATACGTCGATCCATCGTGATTTGGGAGCGTGAATTCTGGAGCCTTCTGGCCAACGAGTTGCTTCGGTTTCGTGATCGACATCGTGTTCAAAGAATTATTGGTTCGATGGATGACTCTGGGTGACTTTTGAGTACAAATATGCAATAAATGAGATGTAACATAACGCACAATGTATGGAATCTTTGCAAGAAGTGGCGTCGTGGCAGACGAGATGGAAGTGTGAGTAAGAGAAGTTGGGAGGCAAGACAGCTCGCTAATTATGAGTGATCGCCCGGTATTTGCCGTTCGCTAACCTAACGCCACCGCAGCACTCCGGTAACTTCCGGTGCCGGCTTATCTTCCGAAAACGTAGCCGAGCCGTGAAGAGCCGAGCCGGGGACGGGAATTCGAACTTTGCGGCAAACGACTCTGCTGTTTACGAGCAACACGCATTCCAAAGACAATGCTCCTCCACCGCGCAATATCATCGACTATTTTGCAGTCGTTTCTCGTAATTATGTGCAGCATTCCTCGTTGATTACTACATTCCATGACTGGCGTTGCAAACACCTTCGTGAGTTGTCCGCGCTGTCATAAAGATGCAACTTCACCTTTGGTCTTCGCGTTTTCGTTCAGATTTCTTCCTCCTGCCCCGACAACTTGAAGGTCTGGAAGTCAAGTGGACATGTTCGAGCGAGTCCAAGGCTTTCAGAGAGAAAAGATCCATAAGCCCCTCATCAGGAAATGCCCAAAGCTCCTGGGGCCGCTTGCGGCCTTCTTGATGTGCGCAAGTCTCCTCTTCGACTTCTTGGTCACGCTGTCAACGCCGATAATAAAAACGATCTACTACGTGGGAGTGTCTGGAACTGAAAGCACGGGAAGCAGTATCGCTAGCGCAAGCGCCTCGGTAGCTGTGAAGGTCGGAGTATGGGGTTACTGCTCGGATGGCGCGACCGCTACGTACGTATCCCGGTCATCATCTCTCAATAAAATATCCTAGATGAATTGATAAATATTTCTAGCGCGAAATTAGGCCCATTCAGCAAAACGTCGACAGTTGGAGGTGGATGTTCGACGCCCACGATAGGCTGGACCTTTCCGAGTGAAATGTCAGTGATTTCTTCTTCAACATCTGGTTACGATCTCTCAATTGACGCGTATGTTTTGTTCCACATTCAGACCGATACCCTCCAAGTTGGCGACAGTGCTTGAAATGTATACCGCGTTGCTGGCGATCGTTCACACGATTCGTACGGAATATGAAACTTCGGAAAACCATGTATGCGTAACTGACGATGTTTTCTCTTCTAGACTTCATCGTCTTCGTGCTTTTATCAGTCTTCTGGGTATACACCTGCTTTGCGGAACCTCGAAAACCTCGATCTGTGTTCTATCTTTGCAGGCCTTTCATCAACATGTACAAGCAGTTGCCGCTCTTAGGTGCGACGAATTTTGACAAGGAAGAATATGATAATGAAAATAGGTACTCGAATTATGAGCAACTGCGAGAGCAGCACAAGGATAAATATAAGTCGACGATGTACCGACGGGCGCCGAGAAATTTGATGAGTGCCTTCAACATTTTCACTTTTATTGTCCTTCTTCTAGATATTATTTTCATTGTCGCACCGATGTCAGCTGCAGATGTCAGTGTTGGCCCGGCAGTAAGGCTTCCTCGTCACTATCCTACTTTCCTTTCTGATTTCATTTTTCTAGCTGTATCTTTTTGTAACCGTGTTTTTCTTGATTTATCTATCAAAAGGTCTACTATCAACCTTGTTGATGAAAGCGTAGGTTTTCTATTCCGAGACTCACTTTGGCTCTGACTGAAATCATTCGGGTTACAGGGAGGGTGATTACTACACAACACATCAGTTTATTCAGCCTTTGCCAAGGCCAGAGGGCCCCCTCAGTCCTGGACAACCTACAACCTACAATTCAAAGGCTCCCTTTCCTCCTGCAACACCAGTTGGCAATGCAAAGGTGCAGTCACAAAACATGCAGCCCAATTCTCACCAGATTGTTAATCTTAATCAGCAAAATGTTGGCCAGGTGCCAGCTCAGATGCAGCACTGGCATCAACAACAGAACCCGCAACAACCCCCACAAACCATATCACAAAGGTTTATGTCCATGATGCCACATCACGGTAATGGGAAAGAAACCCAAGGTCACACAGGACAACAACATAGTATGGCAGGGGACCAGCAAATGGGACCTCAGATGGGAGGAAATCTGATGTCTCAGCAGGTACCAAACAACGGCAATAACCAAACTCTTCCCCAACATAATCTTCCGAGTGCTCCAGCAGCAGCTTATCAGAGTGGATCTGTCCCTCAACAAGCAGGATGGATGAATCAACACCCTGGGGCAGTCCCTGTGGGCCACCAATTCCCTCCAGGCCAGAATAATATGCAGCAAATGCCTCTTTACTCTCAGCCAGTAGGTCAGACCAGCCAAGTATCAGGCACTTCAAATACAGGCCCAGGTATGAAAAGAATGACTCACAAGGATCTGCATCCCATCATTACAAACTTCAACAACCAACAGCAAGGACAAATTCAGAATCCAATGGCACAAGGCTCCCATCAAGGCAATATGGTTGGGGTGCCAAATCAACAGGCTCCATTGGCAGCACAGAATCAGTTCAATCCAGGCTCTGCAGTGGGGGGGATGCAGCAATCTATGAATCCTGCTAATGCTCCTCAAAGGAATCAGACTGGTAAGATAAAGAGGAAGAAAGTGAGTCTCTTGTGTCTTACAATGTGAAATTTGAATTTGACTCCATAAAATTAACAGCAGGGAAATGTCAGCTTTGCACCAAGCCCACAGCAAAAGCCAAGCATTTCTACAAACATGGCTCCTGCAGGCAGTGGCCAAGCTCAGGCTCCAGTACAACAACAGGTACTGCAGCAAGCCCATTTTGGTGGAGCACCCCAGGGTCCCCAGATGCATCATCAGCAGGGCATGATGATGCCAGGTGGTGCAGCCCATCAACAGAATGTAGGCCCAGTTGTCAATAGACCCGGACTCGGACCTCCTCCACAACCACCCAACCTGCAGAATTTTCTTGCAAATTCAGCTAACCAAGCAGCAAATCCCCAAGCTCAGACTTCAGGCGTCAATATGCAGCGAGTCGGAGTTAGAGCCCAACCACGCCCGCCCATCCCGCCGGAAATGATGCAGCAGCATGTGTCTGGTGGTAATGGCATGGTAGGTCCTTCACAGCCGGCCAATATTGCAGCGCAACAGGCCTACGGAGGACCTAGTAGTCTTTGTTGAACAGTGTCGATTTCCATGTGTAAAAGATTGAAGGCTTGGATTGGTTACATATAAAAGCAGTCTATTTTCTTGTTATTATTATTATTATTATTGCAGTGTACAAACCTTTGGAAAAAAAGAAGGTCGAGCTTAACACTTTTAAAGCCATTTCCATAAGGTGTACTTCATTTTTATATCCGAAGCATGTACAGCTATATACCTTTAGACTATCGATCGCACAGCATTAAATTTCGATTGAAAGAGATTTACAACCTTACGCGGTCCCGTTCGTGAACCCGTTCGTAATTCCATTCCCGTTTGAAATATGCTTCTCCGGTAATTCGCTGAGGTGTTTACCGTTGATGCCGTTCAGTGCATCCAACCCACGAGATTTCCGGCGAACATTTTCTCTTCGACCCCGAACGCCTTCGCGGAGACGATCGAGCACTTGCACGGTGGTTTCCCAGTCAATGCATGCATCAGTAACTGAGACGCCGTATTTCAGGCCGCTGGGACCCGATGGTGGGATGTCTTGACGTCCGGCGAACAGATTCGACTCGATCATAACACCCATAATGTAGTCGGCGGTGTCGCCGTGCGCGAGTTGCTCGGCCTATTTCCAATTGAATAACAATGCAATAGATGTTGAAAATGGTAGATCTCACAATGTCTTCTGCAACGATAGCTTGCCGCTGGTGTTGTTTTGAGCTATTGCCGTGACTGCAGTCAATCTAATCATGTCAATAAAGTCTTCTTCTCAGTTCATGTTTATTACTGGACATACCATGATTTTCTGCGATAGGCCAGCTTTTTTAAGTTTCTCAGCACAGTCGCGAACGTGCTCGGCCTCATAATTCGGCCCTTTTGATCCGCCACGTAAAATGATGTGGACGTCTGGGTTTCCCTAAATATAGACGTTTAGCAGCGCTCGGAAGCTTCGAAGACAAAAACATACATCTGTTTCGATGATACTACTCAGACCCTCCTTTCCGACGGAGAGGAAGACGTGCCCGCTCCTCGCCGCGCGGCAGGCATCAACGGCGATTCCTACGCTCCCGTCGGTCGAGTTTTTGAATCCGGTGGGCATGGACAGAGCGGATGTTAACTCTCGGTGTACCTGAGACTCCGTAGTGCGTGCGCCGATGGCACCCCAGGACACGAGGTCGGCAGTGTATTGAGGGCTGATGGTGTCGAGGAATTCGCAGCCGGCGGGGAGACCGAGCTTCGCGATGTCGACGAGGAGGGTGCGAGCAATGCGGAGACCTTTGTTGATCTGGAAGCTACCGTTCATGTCGGGGTCGTTGATGAGACCCTTCCAGCCGACGGTGGTGCGAGGCTTTTCGAAGTAGACACGCATGATGATGTGGAGATCGCTGCGGGCTTCGTCGGCGTATGCCTTGAGCTTGTGAGCGTATTCAAGCGCGGATTCGACATTGTGCACTGAACATGGTCTAGGACACATGAGCTTTCACTTCATTCGCTGAAGAGCAGAGTACGCACCCGACGACTACGACCAAACGGTCGTCATGACCATGGAGGATCTCTTCCGTTGCATGTCGGCCTGTGATGACAGTCTCCGCGCCAGACAACGTTCTACGGTAAATCAGAGTCAGTCTTCGAATTATTGAAAGCTCACTGGAACGCACAATGGCAGGTCCTCCTGGAGGATCTGAGGGGGGATGAGGGGCCTCGTCGACCTCACTCTGCTGTTCTCGAGACGAGCTACTGCGTCCTTGACGGGGATGGTCATGCTTTCAGTCACTAAAGAACGAAGGGGGAGGGGGACGAAAGAGTTGAGTGATCTAGAGATGGGATCTTTCGCGGACGTACTTATGTAGTTTAAGTAAGTAAGTTAGAACTACTTTTAAGCGTGAGTGCTCCGTGGACGATGGCGGTAAGAGTCATCGAAGAGCAGGCGTTTTAGCAGCAGTTTTTTCGGGTATCGTAGCCGGATATGATGTTACACTTCTATTTCTAGCGAGCATTATTATGTAAGATAGTGTGCTGTCTAACCCCAACACCGGGGCCAGTATCGCGTCCTCGACGAACTTTTCACTTCTACACCTTCTTCTCCACCCACCACGATGGACTTTTCACAACTCAATGCTGCCGAACAGGCCCATATGACGAGATTAATTGAGCGGAAACAGGTGCGTGTCCACCCTGTATCTCCCGTTGAGCCTGTTTAACTTCCGAATCGTGCCGTATTCGCGTTTAGATGCAAGACTTCACGAGGTTATTCTCTGGCTTGGTCGAACGTTGCTTCAATACATGCTGTAACGACTTCACGAGTAAGGCGCTAGGAAGCAAGGAGGTGCGTGGTATATTCATATGAAGCTATGCGTTGTCTGACTATCGTTGAACTTCAAGGAACAATGTGTCCTGAACTGCACAGAGAAGTTCCTCAAATATTCGGAGAGAGTGGGGGCGAGATTCCAGGAACAAAACGCGGGTACGATTCTATCTCGCTTTCTCTCATCTTTCTTGAGAAATTCGGTCTGATTTCGCCTCGTCGACAGAGCAAGCCGCACAGATGAAAATGAGCTAAAACGGCTTTTAGTTCAACCTCCGATAGTTAATCCCATCTTTCCTTCAAAACTGTACCATTGCCGTCGACTAATCCACGCGAGGGACCTTCCTTCTTCATGGCTACCTCTATTCTCGGTTCCCGTGTCAAATGTCGAATGGCAAGGATCCTGCCACAATTCCGCAGCGTTCCTCCAATTAGCTAACTGCGCCTAACCGCCAACCTTCACGATTGGATCAACTTTCACCTCCAGTCATGTAGTTTCTCCAATGGCGGCAGTGCGTGCCTCCCCTGTTTCGCTATTCGTTTTAAGGTATTCCTCTTTTCTGTTGACAAGAACGATCGTCACTATCCAATGCCGAAGGCTTAAATATGATTTATTACGCACGTTTTGCCAACATCAATGGTGAGCAACGTTATCACCCATATCTGTAACAAAAGTAACAGCAGCTGTATCGCCAGCTTTCCTTCCTGTTAGACGAATTGATTCGCCTGGGAACTCGTCGAAACTCACCGAATTACCTCCCTCAAACTTCATGCTCCCAATTGCCTTCGACTCCTTGGCCGCCAAGCTCTTGACGTTCTTCTCGATGATTCCGCTGAGGATGATATCGAGGAAGAAAACAACAAAGGAAAACAGCGTGAAGTAGAGGAAGAGGTTTCGTGGTGCTCGCTTGTGTAGAGTGTGGACATACGCTGGTGAATCTCGTCGCGTCGGAGCGTTGGGATCGAACACTTTATTGAGAGCAGATTCCTGATATTCGAAGACCCTTTTGGGGTTCAAGGATTTCTTGAGCCTTCTCTGGAATTTCTTCACGATGATTCTAACCCGAGCTCTAACGGTTCGGAAGATAGCATACGAGAAGTTGTCCATTGTATCGGGGCGCAATTGGCATACGAGCCAATAAACGACACTCACGAAGAATAGGATGAAATCTATGAATGCCATTGCGTGTGAGTTCGTCTCCTCCGGATTTAGTGGATTGCACTCACCAATCATATGAATGACCAGAAGTCCAGTGGTCGTATTGTACACTGGTGCCGATAAACCACTGAATCCAGACCTGCAGATTTGCCACCGTCAACGACTTCCTCATAGGGAGCGAAAGAAAGGACCTACAACTCGGGTTTGAATATCCATTTCTCTCCAGGAACTGAACAGCCTGCACCCACTGTCGTCGAAGCATTGCCGTTGCTCGTATTCAAACTACACGGGACGTTAGTATTCTTCCGTTTTCAATTGAATTCTCAAACTCACAACGTAACTCCCTCTGAGCAGTATCCCCACAACCCAATCGTTGACTCCACCGTCGTCCACCGAATAACTTCAGATATGTTTCCTGGAGCAGCCTCCGTCCCGTTGGTCGAGTATATCTCCGTGTCGATGAATATTTTCATGAGAGCGACGGCGGGGATGAACGGAGTCGAAAAGGTCGCGACCACGATGAGAACGGCGGACAAAGTGATGGATATCGGCTCGAGTACCCGCAAGACATGACGTTGCCCGATCCTGTCTTTCGCTCTTGTGTAGAGCTTTTGAGGACGAGCGATCGCCGATTGCGTGAAGAAGTTCATGTTCTACCTAACTCTGGCAAAATGGGCTCAGCAGTCTCAACATGGAAAGGAGGGAGGGAAGAAGACGATTCTCAATCGACGACAAACATCGACATCGTGCAAATGCATTAATATTCCAGGTCTGTTTCGCGAGATGCAATGTGATGCCATTTATTGACGTTTATTGATGAATTTGTTCTTTGACTTCACGGATCTTGGTGGTCGTCGCGAGCAAAGCAGGGAATATCCGACGTTTGTGCCTTCTTTGCTCTTTTGGCTACGCTCGACTTGCATACACGCTTCCGCAATCTTCTCTGCGATAAAGTAAAGGCAGAGTCCATGATAATAGAGATGATTCGGATGATTAGGAGTTCAACGTTGTGAACCATAAATTAGCAACATCTAGGTCTCCGCATACGTCTAGTGCACGCAAAGGCGATTGAAAGTTAAGCGAATAGTTTGGTACAATAACTCGGCGAGATGAGGTTCGATACGAAAAGTCCTGGATAACAGTACAGAGCAATGACCCTTTGTGTGATGGGATGAACTATTACTGTACCTACCAACCTTCAGGAGAGGGTTTTAACATAATAAGACGATCTTGAATACGGCATGAAGTTATTGGTGCACATGTTCGCTTCGCCGAGGCGAAATCTTTCCCGGCCAGAAGTATTCTCCTCCCTTGTTTACCGCATACCACTCTGCATCGTGAGCAATGATTACCTCGGTCATCTCGAGTTTCATGAACTCCTGGACCGCCACGATCGTCCGCTCTGCCATCGGCTGGTCGGCATGTGCACAATCCACTATACTCTCTCCGTTCGGTCCCTGGACGGTCACTGACGCTATTTTCGCGGTGCCATGAAGCAGTCGGCAGTCATGCGCAAGGTCTCCCGCGAGCAGCAGCCAGGCGCCATCAGCGGAAGTTCGAGCGAGTAGACTGACGTGCCCGGGTAAATGCCCTGGCGTATCAACGACGTACAACGAGCCGTCACCATACAGGTCGAGAGCACGCTCGAACGGACCCATACGAACACACTTCTCCCCAGAAAAGCGGAGGTATTCCGTCCTGCTTTCCGGTGATAAGTCAGACGCGAACTCGGACTTGGGATCCTTCGGGTATCCATTCTCGAGAATCTCACGCGTGCGCTCCCCAACGATGAACCTTGCGTTGGAATATAATGCTGGGTCTCCTATATGATCGAAGTGGCAATGGGAAAGGCAAATGCGCGAGATATCCCCCGGCTTTAATCCACCTTTCGCAAGCGCGTTAGGGACGTTCTCGATCGCCTCCTCAAGCGACCAATTTCCAATGAAAGACGCGGCATCTTGAGCGGCAGTGGGAGGAAGGGTGTTAATGTCCTTTCGGATTCCCAAGTCGAAGAGTAGACGCTCGCCAGTTTGTGCGTGCGTGATGAGAAAGGCCAATGATGGCACCATCTTCACTTCTTCCGGGTTGGCAGGGGTAACAAAGCTTGCGCTGGGGAACTGCATCATCCCTCCTTCGAGTGCAGAGACATGGCAATACGCCTGGTTGATTCCTGGCGGAGGAAGGTGGGAACAATCCTGGGAGGTCGTCATGGTGGTTGAAGATCAAAGCATTCGGGACTCCTCCATGAGAGAACTCGTCGGTGCTTGAATATCCAAAACATCCAATTGGAGAGAGTGCGGAAGACGATGGTGGCACGCGCTTGATAAAAATCGGAAGATGAAATTCGACCTGTGCGCCTGCTTTCCCGTTCACTCCTCAGATGCACAGATCACTGTTCGACTTCGCAATCAGAGCTTTGGATGTGCATTCAGGTAAAGTCATCAGATACACACCCCAGAGCTTTTGCAAAGATCAAAATGCTCACCAGCAATTGTCAAACACGAGCGATGAAACAAAAGGCTCCTTGAGATAAGCCTTCACGACCTCTTCATTAATACCGTCACATGATTTGAAGTAGACCGCAACTCCCTGCGCGCCCTTCGCATTTCTATATTCGAGAATTCTTCTGAGCTTCGACAAGTCGCAAGAATCCGTTTGAGTGCCGTCTGGAAGCGAGGCGAAGATATCCATCATTTCCGAGTCCGAGTCCGAGTCCGCCTTTTCGAGGGAAGCTTCCCAATGATGTGTCGGCATTGTCATGCTCATACAATCCATTTCGGTGTCGAAAAATTCTAATGTTCGTAGGCGTGGCAATGGCAACGCTCCGGTGACGTCCTCGTTTGCATGCAATAGGAGTAGACCATCAACGACGGGGTTGCAGAACACGGGTTTATTGCTGGTTATAGTGAATACCATCATTTCGAGATTAGGAAAGTTGGAGAGGAAAAGGAGTATTCGCGTTTCTTCCGTTGACATCGTATTGCCACGAAATGTGAGTGAAGTTATGCTGGAATTATCCGCGAGGCGGAAAACGCGGAGAACTCTTGCCCAGTTCATTTTCGCGCCACCAGGACTGTCATAAGCCACCTCATGATGCGCATCCGAAAAGGCGTCGTACTCATGTTTCCACCATGCTACTCTGAACGACGATTCAGTGACGATGAGTGATAGCTTAGAGCAGTTATGCCCTAAACTAAAGTCAATTGGTAAGATGGTTTCTTTTATCGCGTCCACCTCGTCTGGAAAATCTTCGACACGAGTCCAGCTTGAACGATCACGCAAAGTTTGCATATGATATCGTTCTAAGGATGACACCTTGATACTTTGCACGAAGGACTTGCAGTTCGATTCGAATCCGTACATCCGAAATCGACGAAGTCGCGGTAAGGTTTCGAAATTATCATCCCGGTAGTCGTTGAAAGTATTGTTTTGACTCCCCCAAGAAAAGACATTTCCGATCGTTAAGTCCTCCAACGACCATTTACATCGTGACAAGATATCCAGAAGACTCGAGAGCGTCAGGGGGCGCGATTCAGGGATGTCGGAGAGGAATAGTGTGCTTAGACTGTTGAAGATCGGTGATGTCCAGGAAGTCGCGATGCCACGAAGCTCCAGTCGCCGTAAATTTGGTGCGTGTCCTTTAAATAGGTCGCCAGATGCGTAAGGAGCTGAGCTGGATAGATTGCTACGTTTGGCAGAGATCTCGAGTGACTTTATGGCATCGGATGGAGCGCTGAATAAGCGATCCAAGAAAAAAGAGTTGCCCACCCAAAAGTTCTCCATGGATAGATGTCCGATGCGGTACATCTCGCTCGAAATATTTGTAGGTATGAACATTCCTCGAGCTTTCGGATAAGCCATGCTGTCGTCGAGCCTAATCCGAAGCTCTGCAGATCCCGAGCGGCTCAAGATCCGCTGCGCAAAGCCATCGAGGTTACCTGAGGTTTTACCACAAATATCGGTCCACAGACGCGACGTCCCCAGGATAACTTGGCGCAAATGGTGACATACGTGTGCCAGTGCTTCGACTTTGTCCATTTGAAGTGCAATATCATAAAGATGATCGGCGAGCCTGCGATCTGGCCACAACGTGGAACTGGGTATGCAAAATCCGTACATGTAGGTCGGAAATGTCGCATCGACAACAATGTCCGCCAAAATATCATCTGGAAGTCTGCACAGATATATCCGACTGTTGGATTCTCTGTTCTTCATTGCGTTCTGTATCTTCAAATTGTACTCGTCGTCTTCGATGAGGGTACCAATGGCATGCTTATCACAACCAGAACTTAAATGCGCATTACTGAGCAAAGATTTGAATTAGATTCATGGCATAATCCGTACCTTGTTAAAATTTCATGGCCGGGATCTGACCCATATCCCTTGAAAGCCATTATCTGCGACACCAAGACTCGAACGTCGTCGAAGTTTGGCAGAAAGTGAAAAGCGGTGTTGCGAGAACCTTCAGTCAATTCGGGAGTCGGAGTTTGAAGCTCTGTGCACCAAGGATTCAGAAAATGTCTGCGCCAGAAATTGATCGGTGTCATAGAAAAGTGGTAGAGAGGTACTCAGCTGACATTCTAACAGAAGAATGCTCACTGCGTACTGCTAAATACATCGAGAGTCGTTTGCATTGAAGCCCGGTCAGTAGCAGACGCAGAAGGCCAACACGCGATCGAGTCTCATACTGGTAGTACATGTAGTACTCTTAAGAAGAACTGTGTCTTTCGAGACGATGACAACCATGTTGTAAATTCAGCGAGCCTGAGTCCCCACCTAATATTACGCTGCACAAGTCAACTGCTTATATGACAGACACACGACCAAGTTTTTCGCTCCGTCACACCCGTCGAATTATTCCAGAACAAGTCGGCCTCCACGCGACGCACGTAATCCATCCCCGAAAATTTCATGCGACCCGCCAATATTTGGTGTATATGCAAAAGTCCTTGTTCAGTCAGACCTTGGCACATTCAGGTAAGCGAAGTCGTCGTCAGATGCAGCACTGCAGATTTTGTAGCGAAAATTGATGACTCACGTGCATTCTTCGAACACAATAGACGAGACGAACGGCTCCATGAGGAAATCCTTCACGCTATTTTCTCTTATGCGACTGCAAGACCTGAAGTGAACCGCAATGCCCTTCGCGCCCTTCGCGTTCCGAATTTCGAGTGTTTTCTTGAGATTCGACAAGACGCACGAATCCACTTGACCTCCCGCCAAAAGCCACTTGGTATTGTGATAATACTTCCACTCTCTCGAATCCGGATCCAATGTTTCGAGCTGATGGTTCCAATGTCGCGCCCGAGCGGCCCTGCTATGGCAGTTCACGGCTGATGCGAAGAAAACCAGCGTCTGTAGGCGTGGCAGCGGTAACGTCCCAGCGACATCTTCGTTTTCATGTAATAGGAGGAGGCCATTGACAACGGGATTGCAAAACACGGGTCGATTGCTGGACATAGTGAATGTTATTTCTTCGAGGTTAGGAAAGCTGGACAGGAAGGGATGTATCTGTGTCTTCTCCGTCGTCATCGTGTCGCCGCGGAACGTGAGCGAGGTAATGCCTGTGTTATCCGTTTGACGGAAAACACGGAGAATCCTTGACCAATTAAGTTCCGCACCGCGATGACTGTCGTAGATAAGTTCATGGTGAATTTCCGAGAGTGGGTCGTGTTCGTCATTCCACCAATTTGCTTTGAACGACGAGCCAGTCACGGATAGTCGCAGTTTCATGCAATTATTTCCCAGTCCGAAGGTCATAGGGAGGATGGGATCCTTTAACAAGTCGGCCTCGTTTTCAGAGAAAGTATCAGCCGAGCAATGGTTGTGGTAACGTTCTACGGACGGCGCCTTGAGGCTCTGAACAAACCCCCTGCAAACTGACTCACGTCCGGAAATCAGGAACCGACGAAACTGCGGTAGGTCGACAGATTTCCTCGGTCGACTATCGAGAGGGTTCTCCTTTCCATCTTCTAGGAAAACATCTCCAAGCACCAAGTCCACCAACGTAGACCTGCAGCGTTCCAGGATCTCCAAAAGATCTGAGATCGTCAGGCGACTTGCTTCTGGAATGTCGTGAAGGAATAACGTTGTCAAATGATCGAAGATCGAGGACGTCCAGGAAGTCGCGATGCCATGAAGTTCCAGTCGCTGTAGGTTGGGCGCATGTCCTTGGAAAAGATCGCTGGTTGCGTAACGTTCTATGCTAGATATTTTGCTACGCCCGACGGAGACCTCGAGCGACCTGATAGCACCGGAAGGAAAGTCAAACAAGTGATCCAAGACGAGACAGTTGTCTGCTTTGAAGTTTTTGATTGATAAATGTCCAACGCGATCCATCTGGCCCAAAATGTTTGTAGGGTTAAAAAATTCTCGAGTCTTCGGAGGAGCTACCACATCGTCGTCCAGCCTAACTCGAAGCTCTGAGGATCCCGAGCGGCTCAAAGTCCGATGTGTAAATGCGTCGAAGAAACCTGATGTTTCACCAGAAACGTTGGTCCACAGACGCGTTGTTCCCAAAATGACTCGACGTAGATGGTGGCATACGTGTGCGAGTGCCTCGACTTCTTCCATTCGAAGTGAAGTATTGAAAAGATGGTTGGATAGCCTGCAGTTCGGCCAAAACACATTTGATGGTGCGTAAAATCCATATGATATCATTGTCGCTTCGAGTACAATTGCCACTAGGATTTCTTCTGGGAGTCGACAAAGGTATGCCCGACTATTCAACTCTCTATTCTTCATCGCGGTCCGTGTTCTCAAAGCGTACTCTTCATCGTCGTTGCGGACTTCGAGGTCAAGGCTACCATCACTGCAACTTGAAAACAGTTCAGCTAGTCACGCGCTCACTCGAACGAGAACATAATCATACCTCGAGAAGTTTTCATCCCTAGAATCCATCTCATCACCCTCGAAGGTCGTTCTTTGTGGCATGAGACTTGAGCGTCGTCGACGTTCGAGGATAAGAAGCGTCTCGGGGGCGCGTCTCGATTCGAGAGTCGGAGTTCGAAAACCGTTCGAAAACCCTGGCCATCAAATGCATCACGCGTCCATAATGAATCACGATCACGATAGATTTTTTGCGAGAATAAAGTTCCACCGCGACAACTGGCGAGTTTGCTCAGAGAGTGGATCAATTTTCCGCACTGCGGAGAATAAAATGTCGCCCAATGACGATGATTGGTCTGGGCTGCAAGATAACGCGAAGATACGTCGCCGTCATATTTTAGAGACAAAGAACTCGTAAAACATCATACACCGTGACACTTGAGCGTCGTTGCACTACGATTGAAGCCCTACTTAGTCTCCACGAAGGGAAGATCGTCTTCCGGGCGAAGATGCCTCGATGGATGACCAGTATCTTTTGCTAGCATGAAGAACTGTGAAGTTCCGAGGCGCCTAAATCCAATCTAAAGTAAAATATGTTCAATGCCTCGAATCTCGAAGGACCCACACCGCATTTACCTTTTGATAGTAAGATACAATGCGCTCGCGCTTTACGTGAAAAGCGCGTTCTTCCTCCGGAGTCGGCTTGAACGGGTGCGATCGAGAAGTCAAATCCTGAGGCTCGTACTGACTTAGCACAGTCGGCCATGCCATCAAGTAATCGCACTGTTCCGTGCGTACAGGATCGGCTTTGAAAATGTTCTTGATAGCCCAGGTTCCGATACCCTTGTTCCTCCATGGCTCCTTCACGAACAATTCCTCCATGTACAAGATAGGTTGATCCTTTAGGCGCCGAGCGTCCCCAGCGCTCCAAGCATTGGTCCGCCCGCCACCACGAGCCGAAGTGGGCGCATACACTTCTTTCTTCAAAACTCCGGTATCCGTGAACACAGCAGTAGCAAATTGCATCAGCTCCTACAGAAACAAAAGAGATGTGAGTCAAACCAGCAAATAAGGTTCAGTCGTTTGATTGAAAACTCTTACATCGGAATGTTCATCCAAGATTGACCAAAACTCGTCGGCGCACGATGGGTCGAGATGCATCCGGCGAATTATATCGAGATGTATATGCCCGACAGGCTCCTGTTCTCCCTCCAAACATATGTCGAAGATTGCCGTCTGCATAAAAAACATCGAGAGTAAGCACCACGTCTCACATGAGACAACGAAAAAGCTTCAACCTGCAGAAACGGATTTTCCGGGTCAATGAGGAAATCCTCTTCTTCGTCGCTATTGGTGTAGATGTCCTTGAGAACGAGACTCAACTTCATCGGGTTCACAGTATTTGCGTCCATGGCGGTACTGCGAAAAGATGAGACGCCTTGAACGACTCGAGAGTTGCCAGTGACCTCAAGTGGGCTTGTCTCGGTTACGTGCCGATTGAGTAGACGCGCTCGGAGAAATCCGAAGGATAGAGCTGCATCGCTTTGGCTCGAAGCAACAATCAATCCTGGCTGAATACATCATAAAGGCGTCATAAATGGATGACAAGCACATGGAAGAACAACGACTTACAGAATAACAGTATTCGATCTCTTTGTCGGCGAGAATATGACAATAAGAGGGGTTCGTCACATCGCGCTCCTCGTTGCTCCGTAGTGAGCGCTATCCAAGGACTGACGACCTGAGCCGACCTCTGAACAGGAAGAACAGAAGATCCATAGCTCAAGCTGATTGATTCGACAATTTATAGCAAGAGTTTCACTGTAAAAGATCTTGATGTTGGAGACAAGCTGTGGGTTCAGCCAACCCGGATACACGGTCTCCGTCCCGTCAGTATGTTCGTTTCGACGATGACCGAATCGCAGACACGTATCCCCTTAGCTACCTAAACATCAACGGGAGTATGGACAAGAGGAGTTCAATCTTCGTACCTCAAGATTTTTGAAGCCTTGATCATCACTCGATATTTCAAGCGTCGTCTTCAAGTCGAAAGCTAATACACTCAACGGCTAACGTTTCGTCATGGTCCCCAGAATTCTCTGGAAGTTTCCCTGTAAGACCAAAGTCACTAGACGAAGGCCTTGATTTTAATAGGCGAACAGAAACTCACGAAGAGCCAATGAGCTTAGCCAATGCCAGAGGTCCAAGTCGTCGCAGAAATCGTAAGATCAAATCGTTTTCCAGGTGTTTCTCCTCGATCCAAGCTCTTAAAGCAGAGAAGCTCATCGAAATGCGAGTATCAATTAGAAGGTAGAGTGTGTACGCACACTGGACGTTTAGGTTGGTCGGCGTCGTTTCGCGTTTGTTGTTGTGAACTTGTTGTTGGATATTTGAAGCGGAGTTTCAAATTTCGGCAGTGGGCGATGCACCCATTAGCGGCGAGAGCGCGCAGCTTTATCTTCGACCACTACGACTTCGACGACTTTGTAATGTCACAAACAAGAGCAGCTCTCAAGATCTCGAGGCCTCTAAATTGGACGTTGTATCTGACAAGCAACGGATTTTAGATGTGATTGGTCGAGGTGAACTCTCTGCCTACCGACGCACAGCTGTTGAACAACTGGATTCTCGAGAGCTCAGCCGATGGAAACCAGGAGAAGTATACGGCTACGACACCTTTTTCGATTTTCCTTTCTTTTCTCCTTCTGAAAGATGGCTGGTATGTATTTGCATCTCTTTCTTTTGACATTCACCTTTGAACATCTGATTTAAATCTGATTGTCGTCTTATCATCTAACATACCCGTGTGCCAAAGGTCACGATCCGGCCAGTCCGTGAAGAACTTCATGGTATAA
Source organism: Schizopora paradoxa (assembly GCA_001020605.1). Classification (NCBI taxonomy): domain Eukaryota; kingdom Fungi; phylum Basidiomycota; class Agaricomycetes; order Hymenochaetales; family Schizoporaceae; genus Schizopora; species Schizopora paradoxa. Next base: position 105,468 of record KQ085982.1, read on the forward strand.
AGTCTCAACTATCTTCGCGTTGTGGCTCTCTGGTACTCTTCGCTATTCAAACCTTAGATTCGTGGACGAGCCAGTGGTCTCGATTCTCGCATTACCTCAAACAAAATGCCGATGTTTGATGCCAGTATTTTCAAAACACGGATACACTACTCCAAAAGTGAGTCAAACTCCATATTTACGACTTGTAACCTCTTCAAACAACTACGTATTAGTTCAAAGAAAAGATGAAACTATTTTCCTGTGGTTGCAAGTGGCAGGAGGTCAAATTCTACTTCCAATACTCGTTCTCACCATCCTTCTCTCGCGCAACGTTCATCGCAACTCCGTCTTCATCAACTTCTGCTGTTCCTGGATCTTCTCATCCATAGTCTACTGTCTCCTGTAAGTGGGATAATGGGAAATTTCTATGATAGCAGTTGTCTATAACATTTACAGTGTTTACCGAGGTCGGAGTGACTCGAAAGATCTGTCTGTCGATTCCTCGGGGACAGAATGCCTGGTACAGGCAGCCTTCATCAACGGTGTGATGTCGTTGTGAGTAAAAATCAAGATTCACGATACGAAATATAAACATCATTCTTGTACTTTAGGACGGCATGCACGACACTTGGGGTTGTACTTCAGGTGCTTTTGACAATATTCTTCTCGAAGTGCAACTTTCCCTGATTGAACCATCCCACAGCTATCCTCAAGCATATACGCTGTAAAGAAAGGCTTCGTAGTCGGTACTTTCAGAGATCGATTTTTCAGGCGCATTGTGAGAACCACTCGTCTTTATGTATACCCTATGACTTATATGTGTACACACTTAGCTTTTACTTTCCCCTTATGCTGTCTTCACTTCTTTCACCGTCGTCTCCGCCGTAGTGAGTTATGGACGACTGTCGAACGTCAAATCATTAGTCTAAAAACGTTTCAGCTTGGTGACCGAACTGCGCGGAGCTTCACTTCTGGAGCTTCACTTCTGGAGCTAAAATCCCAGATTCCAATCTGGCGCTCCCCGGCGCATTATACTGCACTATCTTACTCAATGCTTCCACCATTTCTGAGGGGGCTTCTCTGTAAGTGCTAGGAACAACTGCGTGCCATTTTTTTATGCTGCTTTACAGTGCCCGAGCACCAATTTACTTCTCACTCTCTCTTTCAATCTTATCTCTGTTTCTCGAAGGTATTCGTATGTCTATCTTGGACGAAGACGCCATTCTGACATGAATCCTAAGTATTTACGATATCTTTGATCGTCAAGAATATACAGAAATTCCGCAAATTACTGCCGATTGGATGGACACAAGTACTTCGTCGCATTCTTGTGTTCAGTCTCTACAGGATTGTTTTATTGTGTCTAATGTAAGTCTTCATTTTCATAACATCCCGATTTTCCCGACCTTCGCCAATTGGCAAATAGGATTGCATCGCCCTTAGTTGCGTCTCCGGTCGAGTTTTTTCTGATGGGATTCTCAAAGAACAACCTGTATAATGGCATCATCGATTTTATGCAGGCTTCAGGTAATTAATTGCGTTGCTCAAAATGCATACACAAATCTGATCCATATCTACTCCAAGTGCCACTCGTGATCTTCTTAATCTTTGCTTCTGAGAAGGTAAGTGTGTTCAAATTTCTGCAGTGTGTGCTTTTCGCGCGTGTCTGAGACATCTTTTTTTTTTCGAAGGACATCTTACAGGCTTGGTGCTTTTGGCGGAGAAAGTCGAATTTGGAACCTATCGTTAAACATGAAAACAATGCGTCTCAAGTAACACTCATGATAACTGAAGACGTCTGCAGTGAAACGAAGTCCGAAAGCATGATTGAATGCATTATTTCAAAGGAGGTACCTTACGTCCATGTGGAATAAGGCAAAGATCTGGTCCAGAGAATGGACGACCAATTTATAGACTTATAGACTTATAGACTTATAGACTTCATTTTGGGTGGTTGTTCTTTGAACTTATTGATAAATTTCGTTTGATATTCAGTCGCTTTTCCTTGTAACATGGTTTTAGCCTGAGTTGATTCTGGGAACGATTCGATCAAGAGCACATACGACAGTTGTCGATCGAGAGCTGAAGCGCTGAAGATCCAAGATAATTGTGTTAGAACAACTGTAAAAGGGTATCAAATGCAAGACAAGTATTGAGAGCATACAGAAAATTGCAAAACATTAGACTAATTATAGATAGGCATAGGGAGGATTCTGTGATCGCGTCAGATTCCACTTTAGCATTAGACGGAAGGAAATACTCCTACCTATCCGCGTTGAACAAGAAATTGTTGATCACGTCCTCGCCTTCCATAAATCGTGTAGGGTATATAACTGGTGAAGATCAGAATTTACAGTGGACGGGAGTGAGAGAGGACCACGAACCAAGGTGTCCTCTTAAATCTTCAAGCAACCTTTCCATTTCCTCCCTTTCCCATAGCTCGAATGGTTCATCATTCTTCGCAGGTATCTTGCGAGCATCATCGTGGCCAGTAGAGCTACTGTCGCCGTGTTGCTGAGCCTCAGGCTTCGTCGAGTTCTCTGTGTCCGCCTTTTTATTATCTCCTTGAACATCCACATCAGCCTTCCCGACGCTTCCCTTCTCTTGACCAATCGCATTTTCATCGCCCGCTTCAGAAGGTAGACGAGCGACAGGTTCAGGATTTGCTTGATCTTTGTCTTTAACCTGACAACCAAATTTAGATTTTAATGTATAGAAATTCAAATTTCCACCCACTGGTTTGTTCAACCTTTCATGGTGCAGGACGAACTCCTTGTATTGCTTCCATGTTGTGACAGTATCGTCAGGAATAGCATGGAATACTTTGCGATATATCTCGGTCTGCAAGCGGAGCCAAGTCAGCAAGAGTGAATATTCAATCGACGAGACCATACGTTGTGAACAGCCGCGGCGACCCAGACATTCTTCCAAAACTTCTCACAAACAGGATCTTGGAATCCATGAGGGTCAACATGAGGGCCCGGTGTCGGCAATGTCCAATGCTTTGAACCGACTTGCGAGGCGAGATGCTGCCGCACGACCTTGCGCGCCTCAACAGCCTCCTCTTCCTCTTTCGAAGCGTCTGTCTTGCCGGACCTAGCATGAGGCGGCTCGTCATCCGTCTGAGCATTCTTTGAGGCATCCGCTGGGGCTCCGTACTTCTCACCCGAGCCGTCGGATACTATAGCTTCTGGTGGCCCTCCGTTTGGTGTGTCTTTCACAACACTCTCGGAGTCGAGAATAGGCTTCTCTTCCGCCTGGTTGGATGGAGGTCTGTGTTCAAGTATAACCTTCTCCTCCAGCGTTGGGACTTGAGCGCTAGCGAAGCCCGGGACTTCCTCGCCATCTCGAGTGAATGTCATACGTTCCTCCTCAAGTTGCTTATCATTCGCCATATCCTTTGAACGACCGGCCTTCACTCCGACCTTGTGCAAGTCCTTCCCAACACCCTTGACGAATGCGTCATCTTCCGCATGAACAGCTAATCATAGTTGGTCAAGAAACTTGCAGAGGCGCGTTTGATTCAATCAACTTACCTTGGGAGATGCCGTCCTTGACCTCGTTAAACAGTTCCTTCGCTCGCGTTCGTCTGGTAGCCCTGCCTGCATGAGTTGCATGCTCAATACCTCGCTGTTGCTCATGATCAGGATCCCAAGCCTCCGTATCCATCTCCGACTTCGTGGGTTCGTTGGCCATGAGATCTTCTTCGTACATAGCGTCAACATCAACCCCGAGATGCTCTCGCATCAATCGCACTCTTAGAGTATGAGCAAACTTTCCGACCGAGTAAGGCTTTCCATCCATCACACTGGCATTTCATCAATAAATATGACCATGCGACTCTAAAAAATTGAATGCTCACCTTTCAACATAATCTGTGTCTCTTATGAAGGCAGCTAATTCGGAGTCGCGATCGCCTCGTTGAGACCTTTCGTTGATATTTGCTGACCCAATTATCGCCAATCGGTCATCAACGATGCACACCTTTCCATGAATGTACACCTATGTCGGGGTTAGAAACGGTAAGATGTGAGTAGAATGAACTTGAAGACACACCATCTCAGTCGTCAACACATTGCCTGGTAGCTTTGCCCAATTTCGAAGAGAGAAGACAGAGATGTACTCGTCCGGCTACGAAATAAAAGACTGTTCGTTCATTACTCATATTAAGTAAACCTTGACTCACATCGATTCCTTCCTTTCTCAGTCGCGCATAGATAGAATGTGGTCCTCGGAATAGAGTTCGATTCTGACACTCGACGATGATTCGAATGGCACTCGCATCGCTGTGATCAATAGGATACGAAAATCCGGGAATTAAGGGAATCACGATACAACAACGCCAGTTCGTTCTCTCCCGATGCGCACGAACGATACGATGCACGATCGCGTCACCGATGTTGTTCTCCACAGGGACGTTGTTCACCACGGTGCTGGCTCAAATGAGTAACATGGCATTAAAGTAATCGTGTGAAAGTGATTGACTTACGATGTGATGAAGAACTGGTTCTCAATGTAGACAAAATGCTCAGAATTTTGGATCGCTGGAATGGCAATGAAAGATCGTCAGTGAAGTTCAATAGACAGGTAGAGCTTGCAGAACCTTTCAAATATGCATTTTGGATGGATTGCTCTGTTCTGTAAGGCGTGCCAAGCGACCATGGCCCCGCAGAGCGACATATCTGCACTTCGCAAGTACCGGTGAGACCTTGTGCCGCGAGCTCTTGAGGCTTGTATTCCGGTGGAGGGACGAGGAAAGGCATTGTCCGCGTATGATTCTTGATCCGAAGGAGGTAATTCCACCGTTGAACGAAATGTCTGCAGAGATCCCGAGCTGGTTGTCCAACGACATGCATACCAACATCATGCCTATAGAGAATCTTGTCAACTCTGGTAAAAGTAAATGGGTCGTGCTCACCAAGGCATTCGCGGTACCTTCGTTCGATCATACATATCATCGAAGGGCTTGTTGAGTGTATTGAAGTCAGAAATGCGGGGGTTGCTATAGTCCTTTCCGATCCATATTTGTTCGCCCTCAGGTTCGTCCACTAGTACATGTTGAGGAGTGTCCCATCGCCCAAAGCACAAGTCGATGCCACCCATGAACGCAATTGCTTCGTCGATGACACATAGCTTTTCGTGCTGATAGAATGATCAGACACGAGGAAAATATATTCGAAAGGAGATTCACACACATGCGCCCAAAAGAAAGTCCCTGTTTGCAAATGTGAAGGCGACCGTTGCACTAGAATATTTGGGTGTAATGCAGTTAAGGTTTGCTTCGTATAGCTAGTAATATGACCATGAGATTAATCTCGGACCGCGTAAATCTCACTCACTTGCTATCCGTTGGAGTTGTACGATTAGATACTTCTTGACTGTCAGAGTCGTTAGAACGTTGCAAGGCAGGAATGAAAAATCGTACTATAAGATAATGTAGATCATCACGCCTTCCTTGGCTTTCCGTTCAAGCAAACGGTCTAAACGATACTTCTCCTTGCCTGGTCTACGCATTTGAAGTTCTAACACAAGATTATCGTCATAAGTTTTATTTGCAGTCTTTAAATACTTACCGGGAGATAACCACCAGTCATGGATGTAGATACGCTCCTTCGCCAACATTATCGCTCTCGACAAGTTCCACATATAATCTCGCTGAGTGATGTGAACTTGTCAATAGTGTAATCCGGATTTGTGCTAGTGACCAATGCGCACCCCATCCACAAGCCACTGTGCAGCGACGTTGAGCCTGATCGGCGCGAAGCTGGAAAATCGGTTGCTACCCGTCCAATGAGAATCCTTCGCAATCTTTTCGAGGGCGGTGATCCATTGTTGCATTTGACGCTATGCAATTGTTATCAGTATGTTAGCACACCCTTGTGACGGCATAAATATCATGCCAACACGAACCTCACTCTTCGCGAAGCATTTCAGGCGCATCTGCGAATTGGTAATGAAGAACGTATGTTTAGACACGTCCTTGTCTGCACGCTTCTTCGCTACTTGTTTGCCCGCCGCCTCCTTGGGTGCATTATCCGGGTCCTTCTGCTCTTCGCGTGTCGGCTCCCGCAGCGCGTCCATGTTCGTCGACGGGTCTACGACACGTTCCCCGATCGAGTGCGAACCAGAGCTCGAACGCGAGAGCGCATGCGAGAGTTCCGTAGCGCCGTCGCTTTCGTGGCGAGACCTGCCATCCCGTATGCTGCCATTAGGGCTGCTCGGGGACGTCATCGTGCCACGGCGGGTCACTGGCCAGTGCATGCGATGGAGCGTCTTCGAAACACGGTCGAACGCCTGCCTCATGGTAGTATGCCGCTCCCTCCGCTCGAATTCTTCTTGCTCGCGCCTTACTTCGCCATCGACGTTCGAGGATATCCGGGGGACGAGACGATCGACTTCTTCTTTGATTCGAGACGGCTGCAAAATGCCTAGACCTTGCCTGTAATATCGCTTCGGACGTTCGATCTTAAAGTCTGGGTCCAGGAGGAACACGTCCCAGACATTCAACTATATGGATGTCAGAGAGAAGTCCGCAATGAATGCTAGCAATGAGCACTCACCTCTCCGGGTTCTTCAACTGCGACCAAGTAACTTTCGCGGACGGCACACCAACGCATTTTCTTTCGTTCAATGGCCGAAGCACCTTTCCTTCCAAAACCACTGCCCTTCCCGGACGGCACGATCTGTAACATTCCTGCCTTGACCTGCCACCCGCCTGACCGAGCCAACGCTATCGAGAGTGCACTGATTTCGAGGAAACCAGCGAGACGATTGGAAGTTGGGTGGAACATCTATGTGTTTCGCATGTCGATAGTAAAGTACATAAATGTAAGGTTAGCTTACCACACAGCGCATCAGTTCGACCAAATAGTTCTCCCACTCTTCACGCTGGAGTGCCGCGAAATCTGCGCGAGCAGCTTCACGACCTCGTTCTCTCAGTATTGTTTTCCATGAAGGTAAACCTAAGAGGATGTCAAGTAACACGTTTGATGGAAGAGAGAGCCACTCACTAGTTCTCGGTAATTCGGGTAGTCCCTCCACGTTCCGATGAAGGTAGTTCGACGCCTTGTATCGACCATGTAGTTTAACAAAATCACTCAACTGACGATATATCACCCAACGTGCCGCACCATTCGCATACTCGCACTCTATCCGGAAGACTGCCTTCTTCTCCTTCATCGGGTACAGACTGTCGCTAATCCGCACACGAAGTCTGTGAAAGAGCACAGGGACACGGCGGTTTCCATGCTCGTCGCGTTCGATCCAAAGCTTGGGCATTAAGCCCGCCAAGCCCCCAGTGATGAGCTCGTCGGTGATGTTCACTACATGAGGCGCGACGACGGTCTTGCCAGGACGTTCGACTTCCTTTCGATGGAGGAGGTCGGGCATGCGCGCGCGCAGCCGTGCCCAGCCTGGGGTCTTGATGAACGAGCTGCGCCGGCTGGGCTGCTGCATCTGCATCTGCGGCATGGAGCGATGGCGAGTGACAGGTGGGTGAGTGGACGACGACGACGCTTGGTTAACAGCGTTCTCGTCCTCTTCGGGGATGGGAGAGTGCACGGCGTCGCCGTTCTGTTGTTGCTGCGCCCCCTCGTCCTTCGAGTCCTCCTTCGCGCGTCCCTTCCCCTTATCGCTCTTGAGGAAGTCAAAGTACCCTCCATCTGCCGTTGGCGACCCCTCCTCCTCCTCGACGGGCGACTGCTGCGTAGGTTCCATCCCAAACCATTTCAGTGGGTTCCAGTAGTAGTCCTCCGAAAGCCTGTTCAGCCGCTGCCTCTCACGTTTCTCCGCCAGCTCGCGCTCCTTCTCGCGCTGCTCCGGATTATTGTACTCGAGTGCCCCCCTGAAATCCGACTCGAGGCGTCTGAACTCTGGGGGTGCGTCCTCTGGCTTGAGTTCGCCCTCGTACTGGTCCGTGCTCTCAAACGTGAGCATCATCCCGTGGCGAGGTTTCACGGCAGAGAACGTCGGGGTGTTGATCTGGCTGTACGACATTGACCGCGAGGGCGAATTGAATGCCGACGTGCGCCCCGACATGTCGTCGTCCATGGTAAGGGACTTCTTTCGAGGATGGCGAGCGTGGCCGTCCTGCGAAGAGGTTCGTGGTGGATGCGTCTTCGACGAGCTCTGTTCAAAAGAATGGCTCACTCGTTCCCCATTGAAATTATGTGTTTCAGACTGCTCTGGCGAAGTCTGCCCGCCATGTCGAGCTTGGTCTTGGCCATCTGAATGGGGTGTCTCCGACCGGGCGTGTTGAACATCGTCGTCGACAGGTTTTGTCTGGTCGTGTTGTTCGTGCCGCGCATGCTCAGCGTCCAAGACGGAATTGACGATGTCTGCGATGTTCGACATGGCCGTTGAAGACGATGTCCATGGAGGACGTCGTTGTAGAGCTCGTTGAAGTCGACAATGACGGCGACGAAGCAACTTTGATCGGCACCGCCCACGTGGCACAATATAGATTCCGAGCATATATTCATTCAAATTCAAATTGTTTACTGAAGAAGGCTTGCGAAGTAACCACCAACAAGGTCGCTGTACTCCTTCGTTTTCAACATCTCATTATGCTCAAACGTAATGGCCTCGAAATCTCGTTGAACTTCGTCCTCGCCGAATTCAGACTTGAGATGATCGAAGGCCGACTGTGACTGAGCGAAATCCACGAGTGAATCGCCCTTTGAATGGATGATCAGCCATTTGAGATGCTTTCCATCTTTCCTGGCCGGATATCTCGTCGTAGAGACGTCTGCATATTTCTTCTCTGGAGTAGAAGACCCTAGACGGACTCCGAACGTATTGGCTATGAACCCATAGCTTCCGCTTTCGTAGTCGGGGAAGTTCTTGATGAGAAGGTCGATATCGTAGATTCCTTCGCTCATCGCGATAGCCTTAACGCTGGAGAGGAGCGAGGGTGATGGTGCTAAAGTCGGGGTGGCATGAGAGGAATCGAGAAAGATAGAGGTGAGCATATGTGCGCTGCAGCTGTGTCCGATCAGGTAGAGATCCAGAGTGACATCCTTTGCGTAGATGTTGGAAAGTGGACTGGAAAATCCAACGAGGAGGTTCAAAGAGTCGAGGACATCTTCAGAGTGCGCTGGGTGGTGCTGTTGCGTCTCGGGAGTTGGCGAACGAGCGGTCAAGCAATAATTCGGGACTGCAACAGGACATCCCGTTACAGATACGAGTCGGATGGCGAGACCTGCATGATCAGACTTGTCTTCTCTGACGCATATAGTCAGCTTTCTTCGACAAACAGTAGATTTTGAGAACGTACGCGCGCCATGCACCTCCATGAACGAAACAAATCAGCGGCTTCGCCTTCGACGGTTCATCTGCGCCTTGCAACGTTGATGGCCAGTACAGGTCCAACTTCTGAGCCGATGACGAGCCATATTCGACGTCGATTTTGGATTTGACGCTCGACATCTTTTTGACGATGGAGGTCGAAGACAGGTTGGTTCATGGACACGGGATCACGGATGCCCACTGACCGTCACCACCATCCACTCTTTCCCTCGCGACCTTGTGACAGTCGTTGCACGATTGAGATGTTCACTTGGGACCTAATGTTAGTTTATTGAGGAATGATTGGTGAGAAGCCATTTTATAAAGGAGTTTCATAATGGACTGACCGTTCACATCCGACGATGTCCTCGCCAGTCGTGAACCCCCTACCTCCTCCATCCACAAACCAGGCTTTCTGCGATGTCTCTGCACTCGAAGGAGGCATGCTCGACTTCCCGTGCAAGATGGCAGTTGCGTCCGCTGCTGCCGACGAGAGGAAGATCACTCCCGCGCTCGCGTTCCTGGTGACGCACTCGACGACAAAGCAGCAGATCGTCTTCGACCTTGGCGTGCGCAAAGACATTGAGAACGTCCCTGGGCCCGCATACCAACGCGTTGCAAACATCTTCAAGGCGCAGGTGGTGGTCGATGTTCCCGACGCGCTCGCAAAAGGAGGGGTGAAGGTGGAAGATGTGAAGACCGTCATCCTCTCGCATGTGCATTGGGATCATGTCGGCGACACGCACCTCTATCCAAACGCGAGATTCGTCGTCGGTGCAGACTGTCGTCAACTGTTTGAGCCAGGATGGCCTGAGGATCCAACGAGCAAGTTCGCGTCTGACCTCCTCCCTCCTGGTCGCACCGACTATCTCTCTCCAGAGGATGAAAGCTGGAAGCCGCTCGGTCCATTCGCGAAAGCGCTCGATTACTTTGGAGATGGGTCGATGTACATCGTTGACGCTCCTGGTCACCTTCAAGGTCATGTCAATCTTCTCGCGCGCACCTCAGCGGATGGAGGATGGATCTACCTCGCAGGAGACAGTGCGCACGATTGGAGGTTGGTTCACGGGGAGAGCATTGCAGAGTCTCATACGCCGGAAGGTGGACACGTCTGCATGCACGTCGACAAGGTGAAAGCAGAAGATACGATTCGACGCATCGCGGAGGTCATGAAGTTGCCAAGCGTGCGCGTCGTGCTCGCACACGACGCCGAATGGTTTGCAGAGAACAGAGGGGGAACATCATTCTGGCCGGGGAAGATCCCCTCCCTTTGACTTGCATGTGTCGTAGAACGAGGGTATGTTTATCGAATGTCATTTTTGAGGTGGAACTGCTATACAGTATACGAACAGCTATAGTACTACAGACAGTCCGGAGGAGGAAAATGCATGCGGGGATAGCGAACGAAAACAAAATTATATGCAGGATGGTTGGACAGCAGCATCGAATGATAAAATGGATGAACGAATGTGTGGGGCGGGGAAGAGGAATGATGAATGGACCTCCGAGTACCTAGTGTACATCCTCGCAAACAAAGGAATAAGAATGATATATAAATACCTATTATACAAGCGCTGGAATACCAAGCACGAGTTGTCTGACGATCATCCTGACCTGTTGATCGCTCTCAGTTCTTGAACGAGACGCTTGAGAGTATCCTTGTCAATATCTTGAACCGATACCCAAATGAATCACCCTCACCTTGGCCTCGACCACCTGTTCCTCTTCAGAAGTCTCTCTGCCTTCCTTAGCACATTTGATAGCGTACTGAAGGAGCTGTCGCATGTAGAACGCATTAATGACCGTCTCATCTTCCTTAAGCTTCAATGATTCTTTGGCTGTATCCAACCCATAAATTGTTGCACTTTCACCGACGATTGAAGAGAAACTCACGTTTCCGTTCCTTCATAGCCAGCCACTCTTCCTCCAAAAGATCAGGAATTATAACACGATCCTTAGGGTTTCTCGTAAGACACTTCCGCATCGTCACGATCATCTCCTTTCGAACAGGCCGGGAGAGATCCTTCTCCTCCTCCTTTGGTTTCTTCTCTTCAGTTTCAGGGGAAGGAGATGAGGATGGAGGCGCCGGAACTCGTTGTGCTCTGCTGGGATATTCAATCATGTACGAAGGATCGGGTATAGCCTTCATCTTTTGCATCATGTTCAGATGTTGGAAAGGTGGGTGGCCATAAACCATTTGGTAGAGGATACAACCTAAGCTCCAAACGTCTGACGGTCGTCCTACTTTGAGTCTCCGCATGCCTTCCGGCATTTCGATTGCTTCAGGACTCATGTAGTTGACTGTTCCGACCTAAGATATCATTAGAATGTTTCGGTATGGATGCGGGCTAAAACGCACGGTTTGGTCTCGTTGGATGTTGGTGGTATCATTCGCAATTGCATTTGCAATTCCGAAGTCAATTAATTTGAGTTGCCCCTTTACCAACACAAAATTCGCTGGCTTCAGATCCGAGTGCACTATTTTCTCGTCATGGATGACTTGAACGGCTTGTAAGATCTATAAATATGCTAAGAACGACATTCGACAGCATCGTAAACAGAAGCACTCATACCTGTTGCCAGTAATACGCAACCCAAACCATATTCATGGGGCGATGTATCTGTTCTTGAATCAACCGTGCAAGGTCTGGACGGAGAAAGTGAGCATTCAACATTAGAAAAACCTTATGGAAGACTCACCTATCTCACCACACTCCATGACGAGAAAGAGCTGGCCTCTTCCACCGGCAGTGACATTCCTCACTTCGCTGTCAATGAGATGAATGATCCTATGGTTTCCTCTCAATCTTTTAAGGAGGGCGATTTCGTTCATATAACATTGAATCGACTCAGAATCCGTCCTGTCCAAGGAAACCTTCTTCAACGCATAAACTTCGTTTTGAGGGTTCATTACACGGTAAACACGGGATGTGCCGCCCTTCCCGATTAAGTCCAGACGGGCGTATGGTTTCCTGTTGACCTAGAGTAGGAACATTTGTAAGTCATTGCATTTGAGTTGCCACTATACTCACATAGATAGCCTGCTTCGTAGGCATCACTTGCGGTTGTTGCTGTTGTTGACTAACGCGGTGAGAGCTTGACGATTTTGAGCTTTCTGCTGGTATTTCCTCGACCGCAGTCCTTTCGCTGCTTGCCCAAGTTCGGTGGCTTTCGCGATTGTTGACGGTTGTCTGCCCCAAAGAAGAGCTGGTCGTCGGTGCTTCAGGAGCGGTGGGACTTCGCCTATGACGAGGTTGTCCAGACGAAGAGGAGGAAGATACAAATTGACTAGAGGACGCGCCAGGACGGCCAGTTGGGGAGGCGCGATTATACACCGGATACTCAGGTTCGGAGTACGATCGAGGCGCTTCCATTTTCTCGTTATTTTGGGAAATTTGAGAATTCATGTACTGAGCCACCGCTCCCGAACGTACGGTGTCTGAATCCCTGCGTTGGTGGCCCACCCGAGCGGAAGCGCCGATTCCATTCAACGAAGATTGAGTTGGTGAACCAGACTGAAGTTGCGATTCCGTGCGTTCAGGAGAGTTGGTCTCAAGTTGTTCGATCGCCTCTTCCATAGCGATCTCTTCTTCTTGACGATTTTTTTCTTCGAGAGTAACGCGCCTCGCTCTCCCAGGGATTCCCAAACTAGAGCTAGGCCTCGAAGATGGAGCATGTTGCATTTGCAGGCGAGTGTTAAGCTGAATGTCTGAAACGGGTCGATGATTGGAGACTTCTTGTTCTTTAGATTTCTTGCATCATAGGTATGTGGCTTTCTACTCACCGTGTTCCTGTTCATCATGCTCACTTTCGCTCCCTTCAATCTCGTTAATTTTTCCTATTTCGATCACCTTCTTGTTTATCACAAGTGGCCGGGCTGATCTAGGGAAGCCGTAGTTGCTTTGATAGCTTTGGCGACTCTGAGATTTCGGTCAGCACCAACACTAGCACAAGGTAGATAACGTACGGGCAGCGATGCAATTGGACGTCCGTTTTGAGGAGGCGAGGAGCGAAGTTCACCTATAGCGTGGTTTTCCTTCTCTTCTTCTTGGAGACGTCGGAGCCTTTCTCTTTGAAGAGCTTCAGCGTCACGCCTGTACCGTTCTTCGTTCTCAAGCCTCTGGCGTTCAGCATCTTCCTTGCGAATGCGGAGGGCACCACCACCAAGCTTTCGACCCGTTCCTTGCAAACCAGTTGAAGTTGGAGCCGACGCGATTTTTGACGAAGCAGCGGGCGTGGTTGTAAGCGAAGTGAGAGACACGGGGCCTGATACGGCGCGTTGAAGTGGTCGCGGAGGCGCGAGTGCTTCAGATGGCATGCTCTCTGAACGAGAGAGAGAAAGCCTGCGCGTTTGTGGAATTAATGGAATGCAGCTTGCAGTGGCCGGCAAGTGTTCTTGAGGGGGCGTCGGAGGTGTTGATTGCGGGGACTTCGTCGAACCTTTGGACACCCGAACGAGTTGACCGTCGACAACTTCATAGTCGAATGAGAGTTCGAAATCCTCAGAGCTCAGCGACGACGATGGGGAGGACGATGTGGAGGGGGGAGTCATTGGGGAAGCCATCGTCCTGCATGCGTCGTGGGCGTTGTGGACAACGTTGACGAGCTCTTTGACGTTGATTTAACGGAAGCAAACAACATGAGGCAGACGCGACCTTTCAACCACATGATCGAGTTGCTCACGTAATGTAACCGTGAGAGAGACAGCGTGAAGTCGGTTGAAGTCGTGGGAGTTTCCGGTTGCACTACGCGCTCGCCACTGCGGCGCGGTTGCGCTTGCGCTTGAACGGCGTTGGACGTTGAAGTGAACCTCGTCGTCGTTGGCGATGGAAGCGCTCTTTTTCAACGTGAGTGAAGTTGAACAGCGGCTAGGAATCTACTTAACGTTGTAAAGGTCTCCACTGGATTCCTGGAAGGAATTGTGAGAGGTTACAAGGCAGGCATCCTCACCGAGAACAACTACAAGAACTTGACACAATGTGAAACTCTGGAAGGTACGTCCGTCTATTGAAATTTCGCATTCGTAATCCATCATCAGTATAGACTTTAGACAGCAGTTGTCGTCGACCGACTACGGAAACTTCCTCGCAAACGAGCCATTACCGCTTTCCACCTCGAGGATAGCAGAGAAGGCAACGCAACTCTTGGTCGATCAATTCAACTTCATTCGAGCAAATGCTGTTGAGCCTCTGAGCACGTTTCTGGAGTACATTACGTGAGTTTCGCTGTTACTGGCTATTTCACCCCCTCAACGGTTTCCAGCTATGGATACATGATCGACAACGTCGTTCTGCTCATTACTGGTACTCTTCACGAACGCGACACGCATGAATTACTCGAACGATGTCATCCCTTGGGAGTGTTCGACACCATGCCCGCTCTTTGCGTAGCGACGACGGTGGAAGAGCTTTACCAAAGTGTCTTGGTTGAAACACCCTTAGGTGAGTTGCAACGTTATAATCAGCACACCTTGGAGTGGCTTCGTTTCTGTTTCGCTTCATGTCCCTTGAAGAGCGCGTCTCCGATAGCAAGTTTACCTTGCACTTCCCCTAAAGCACTGGCGAACTTTTCTTGCAATGAAAGACGGAATAGGACTTCGCATGTGATTTCACCATCCTCCCCATGGAATTATATTGGTTCAGAAGCTATATACTCACTTCTTCGCAGCTCCTTACTTCCGCGACTGCCTCTCCGCCACTGACCTCGACGAGCTCAACATCGAAATCATCCGTAACACCCTCTACAAAGCTTACCTCGAAGATTTCTACCGTTTCTGCCAGTCCATTGGCGGACCCACCGCGGACGTCATGCACAACATCCTCTCTTTCGAAGCTGACCGGCGGACAATCAACGTAACAATCAATTCCTTCAACACCGAACTTTCCAAAGAACAGCGCGCGAAGCTCTTCCCAGCTATCGGACGACTGTTTCCGGAGGGCAACAACGCGCTCGCAAAAGCAGACAACATCGATGCTGTTCGCGAAGTGTGTGACAAGGTGCCGGAGTACAAGGAATTCTTCGACGCGTCAAGCTCGTCGAGGCAGAACGGAGGTGGCTTGGGCGCAGGTCAGGATGGGTTAGGTGACGATTCGGTCGCATCGCAGCTGGAGGATCGGTTCTTCGCTTTGGAGGTGCATTTGAACAAACAAGCGTTCCTTCAGCAGTTTCAGTTCTCGACCTTCTACAGCTACATCAAGCTGAAGGAGCACGAGATTCGGAGCATCACATGGATAGCGGAATGCATTGCTCAGGACGCTAAAGACCGCATTCACGAGTACATCCCGATCTTCTAAATCTGTAACGTACTTTATGCAATTCACAGACTCGTGGATAACAGTAAACAAACTAGCAAGAATCCTTGCAGCTCTCTATCTCACTGCATGTCAACGATTGGCGTTTCTCCCTGACACCATATCCGACTTGTCTCGGTGTCGGTTCTCCATAGCTTTGCCGTCCAGATGCGACACATCTGCAGTTTCTCTTCACAAAAATCAACAGGCCTCATCCATCCTCACACCCTTATGTGCGCATTCCGGCTTCTTTTCGTCCACTCCCGTTTCGATTATCGTATCCTTCGACACTTGAAATGAGCGATCGCCCTTGGAAGCAATCGACGCCTTCGAATTTCTGCGCCAAAAGCACCACGCCTGAAGAATATCCTTTGGGAGACATATGTGTCAATCATAGGGAGAAAAGTGTAATGACCTTAGATTGTACGTGCCCTTTCAGACGCAAAAATAATGAACACCACGAGCGGAGCTGGGATGAGGTGGAAGGTCAGGTATGCCCGAGCCACGATCTTATGCTGCTCATACGCATGAATACTGAGCGATACGGCTTACCGGATGCTTGCACGAGATCGATGATCCCATTATACAGCTTGTTGTTTGGTATACCCTGTAAAAACAGCTCGTCCTCCTCCACCATCGGTAACGGCGCAATAAACCTGTAATACTCGGAAGAAGGCCCATCATCGAAGCAAAAGAACCTCACATAAGATATAACAATCCGAATCTGTAAGTGCTGAACACTATGATGCGAATAAGGATTTGCGTCCACCCAATTGGAAGTAGTTCACGAAGTTTTCGGAGATTCTTGAAGATGAAAACCACTGTGAAGGCTTGCAGTTTGCCTATAAGTAGAAGTCGCTCAGAAAAACAAAGAGTACTACAGATACCTTCAAGAAGCAGAGAAAAGGCAGAAAGTGAGGGTGAAAAATAGACTGTACGCGCGCTGAAAGCTAGTCAAATAAGGCACGTTGCAAGCCTAAACAGATCGACCTACAGAGATAGTCCTCCAGAGACAGTGGAGGAATTCAATATGATAAAGCAATAGAATGTGCCGGGGAGTGCAAGATTTGAGTCCGGAATTAGGTTTCCAACAAAATCGAATGCTTGTGGTGCACCCACCTTGAGCAAATGAGTAATGAAATATCGCCCCAGTCATTATAGAGGCTCACCACAGCGGAAACTACGGTAAAAATGAGGAACATGAGGAAGGGAAAGATGAGAAGCTGGGCTTGTGGACATTCAAAATAAGTATAAATTACGAACGAGGTTGCAAACCAAGCTCACGTGTATCATAATACAAAAGGTTTAAACAATAGACTGTGAGATCGTCAGCGCGGTTTAATCCAAGACAGGATTAAACCCGACGAAGATTAAACCATGCTGGGTGGAGCACGAGAGCAAGAGAGGTGTTTGTCAGAGAAAGGGTCAGGTTTAAACCCCAGATGCATTGCAACCATGTAAACTAGATACAAGCAGCTACGGCGGGGGGGTTTAAACCCCGTCCGGTTTAAACAATACAGAGACACTGA